>BQMB01000848.1:960000-1109036 GCA_027943415.1 Closterium sp. NIES-67 | reverse complement strand
AATCCTCCCTCCCATCCTGAATCCCCCCTACCTCGCTGAATCTCCCCTACCTTGCTCAATTCTCTTTATCTTGCTGAATCCCCCCTCGCTTTCTGAATCACCCCTACCTTGCTGAATCCCCCCTCCCTTGTTGAATCAACCCTACCTTGCTGAATCCCCCCTACCTTGCTGAATCCCCCTACCTTAATGAATTCTCCCTATCTCGCTAAGTCCAACCTACCTTGCTAAATAACCCCTACCTTGCTGAATTCTCCCTATCTTACTGAGTTGCACTACGTGAAGACGACGGCGCAGCCTGCTGATTTGATGACCAACAGGCTTGTTGAGCAGCAGCATTGGAAGTGTTGCAAGCTTTCAGGAATGGCTCTAAACTAAGGGGAGCAGATTCTAAGGCCAACAATCCAAGGGGGAGTTTGTAGGTGCAACCCTATGGCTTGCACTCGGCTTGTCGTCCTTGTTTGTGTGTGTGCATGCATGGCATGGAATGACTTGTGAGTCTATGCCATTGCTATCTAGTGCTTGTGTTTGTATTTGAATGGTGTATCACAATGTGGTTTGTGTCGGTCAAGATATTAACAATATTTCACAACTCGCATGTCAAGTCGTCGTTTGCGTGTCGCATGTGTTTTTCCATTTTGTCGAGTGTGAAGTGTTTATCGCATCGCAGGTGTGTGCAGCAAGCCCTCATCAGCTGAACAAGAATTTATCTTGCAGAATTAAGACCAAGATCTCAAGGGAAGTGGATAAATATTAAAATAGTGAAAATCGTAATGCTACTTCATGTAGTGTTACACTTCACTTTGTCCAGCCCCTTGTTGAGTTTGTTTGGAGTCTCTTCGTGGTTGGGGACTCTGTGGTGGTGTACCACCAACCTAGACCTCCGCTTGTGGGGCTTGTAGAGGCTGAGAACCATCTCAATCTCGATTCTTCTTGCTAAGTTTGTACTTCTAAGACTAAAGTGCTGCTATACCTCCTGCTAGTCAAACCGCCATAGCGTCGTCAACTCTTCATAAAATTTCATGATTCAACTTGTTGCTGATAGGCGACAGCAACGCGCTCCCGATCCAATTTATAGATCACCGTTTGAGACACATATCAGATCGTTATCAATATTTGAAGCCATCTGACAGAAATCCAACTGTGCACTCTATCTCTCATTTTAGGCACATCTGAGCCTATTGTGATTATAACAGTAGGGGTGACTAGGCAAGATAGGGTTGACGAAGAAATGTAGGGATGATTCGGCAAGATAGGGAGAATTCAGCAAGGTATGCGTGATTAAGCAAGGTAGGGGGGATTCAGCAAGTTAGGGAGAATTTAGCAAGGAAGGGGGATTCAGCTAGGTAGGGGTGATTCAACAAGGAAGGGGGGATTCATTAAGGAAGGGCTGATTATGCAAGGTAGGGGAGAGTATTAAAGGCATGGGTGATTAAGCAAGGAAGGAAGAATTCAGCAAGGTGGGTTGATTAACTAAGGAAGGGGTGATTCAGCAAGAGAGGGCTGATTAAGAAATGTAGTGGGAATTCAACAAGGTAGGGACGATAAAAAAGGTAGGGTAATTCAGAAAGGGAGGGGGGATTCAGCAATGTAAGAGAACTCAGCAAGGTAGGTTAGATTCAGCGAGATAGGGGGGATGGAGAAATTTAGGGGCGATTAAGCAAGGTAGGGATGATTCATCAAGGAAGAGGGGGTTCAACAAGGTAGGAGGGATTCGGCAAGTTAGGGGGATTCAGCAATGTAGCAGTCACTCAACAAGGTAGGGATGATTAATCAAGGTTGGGGTGATTAAACAAGGAAGAGGGAATTCAGCAAGGAGGTGGGAATTCAGCAAGATAGGGGTGATGAAGCATGGTAGGGGTGATTTAGCAAGGTAGGGGTGATCAAGCAAGGTAGTGGAAATTTTGCAAGGTAGGGGAGATTCAGTGAGATGGGGAAAATTCAGCAAGGTAGGGGGGATTCAGCAAGAGAGGGGGAATTCAACAAGGTAGGGGTGATTAATGCTAGGTAGGGGTTATTAGTCAAGGTATGGGAGACAAAGCAAGGAAGGAGTGCTTAAACAAGGTAGGGGGAATTCAGCAAGCAAGGATGCATAATTAATCAAGGTGGGGATGATTCAGCAAGGTGGGGGGGATTCAGCAAGAAAGGGATGATTAAGCATTGTAAGGACAATCAAGGTAGAGGGAATCCAGCCAAAGAATGGGACTTCAGCAAGGTAGGTGTGATTAAGCAAGCTAGGGGTGATTAAGCAAGTCAGGGGGTGATAGAGCAAGGTAGGGGGTGATTAAACAAGGTAAAGGTGATTTAGAGAGGTAGGGATGTTTCAGCAAGATAAGGAGAATTCAGCAAGGAAGGGGTGATTATGGAAGGTAGCAAAAATTCAGCAGGATAGGGGTGATTAAGCAAGTAAGGTGTGATTAATAAAGCTACGGGTGATTGAGCAAGGTAGGAGTGATAAGCAAGGTAGTTGAAATTCAGAAAGGTAGTGGAAATTCAGCAAGGTAGGGGGGATTCAGCAAGAGAGGGGGGATTCAGAAAGGTAGGGGTGATTTATGCTAGGTATGGGTTATTAATCAAAGTATGTGAGACTAAGCAAGGTACGAGTGCTTAAACAAGGTATGGGGTATTCAGCAAGGTAGTGGGAATTCAGCAAGGTATGCGTAATTAAGCAAGGTAGGGATGATTCAGCAAGGTGAGGGGGATTCAGCAAGGTAGGGAGCATCATAGGGATAATTATTCAACGTAGCATCATAGGGATAATTATTCAAGGTAGGGGTGATCAAACAAGCTAGAGGGAATACAGCAATGGGACAAAGCAAGGTAGTGGGAATTCAGCAAGATATGGGTCATTAAGCAAGGAAGGTGTGGTTAAGCAAGGTAGAGGGAATTCAGCAAGGGGGTGGGAATTCTGCAAGGTAGGGATGATTAAGCAAGGCAAGGGTGATGAAGCAAGATAGGGGTTATAAAGCAAGGTAGGGGTGCTTAAGGTAGTGGTGATTATGAAAGATGGGATGATTCAGTAAGATAGTGAGAATTGAGCAATGTAAAGGTAATTAAGCAAGATATGGGGGATTCTGCAAGAAAGGGAGAATTCAGCAAGTTAGGGGGGATTCAGCAAGGTAGGGTTCATTCAATAAGGAAGGGGGGATTCAGTGAGGTAGGGTTGATTATGCAAGGTAGGGGTGATTAATAATGGTAGGGGTGATTGAGCAAGGTAGGGGTGATTAAGCAAGGAAGGGGGGATTTAGCAAGGTAGGGATGATTAGTAAAGGTAGGGGTGATTTAGAAAGGGTTGGGGGATTCAACAAGGGAGGGGGATTCAGAAAGGTATGGTGATTACGAAAGGTAGTGGGAATTCAGCAAGAAGGGGTTGATTAAGCAAGGAAGGGGTGATTAAGCAGGTAGAGGGAATGCATTAAAGGGGTGGGAGTTCTTCAAGGTAAGGCTGATTAAGCAAGGCAGGGGTGATGAAGCAAGATAGGGGCGATTAAGCAAGGTAGGGGTGATTCAACAAGGTTGGTTTGATGAAGGTAGGGATGCTTCAAAAAGCTAGGGGGAATTCAGCAAGATAGGGGTGATTAAGCAAGGTAGGGGGGATACAGCAAGATAGGGAGAATTCAGCAAGGTAGGGGGCATTCAGCTCGGTACGGTTGATTCAACAACGAAGGGTGGATGAATAAAGGTAGGTATGCAGCAAGGTAGGGGAGATTCAGCGAGATAGGGAAACATCAGCAAGGTAGGGGGGATTCAGAAAGAGAGGGTGAATTTAGCAAGGTAGGGGGTGTTTAATGCTAGGTACGGATTATAAATCAACATGTGGGAGACAAAGAAAGATACGAGTGCTTAAACAAGGTAGGTGGAATACAGCAAGGTAGTGGGAAATTCAGCAAGGTAGACGTAATATAGCAAGGTAGGGATGATTCAGCAAGGTGGGGGCGATTCAGCAAGGTAGGGATGATTAAGAACTGTATGGATGATTTCTAAAGATAGAAGTGATTAAGCAAGGTAGAGGGAATTTAGAAAATGGGTGGGAATTCAGCAACGTAGGGGTGATTAACCAAGGTAGGGGTTATTTAGCAAGGTAGGGGTGATTAAGCAAGGTAGAGGGAATTCCAAAAAGGGTGGGGAAGTAAAAAAATTAGGGGTGATTAAGCAAGGAAAGAGTGATGAAGCAAGGTAGATGGAATTCAGCAAGATAGTCAGAATTGAGCAAGGTAAGGGTAATCAAGCAAGGAAGGGGGGATTCTGCAAGTTAGGGAAGATTCAGCAAGGAAGGGTGGATTAAGCAAGGTAGGGTTCATTCAACAAGGACAGGGGGATTCAGCAAGGTAGGGTTGATTAACCAAGTTAGGGGTGATGAATAAAGGTAGGGGTGATTGAGCAAGGTAGGGGTGATTAAGCAAGGGAGGGGAAATTCAGCAAGGTAGGGTTGATTAATCAAGGTAGGGGTGATTCAGCAAGGGAGGGGGGATTCAGCAAGATAGAGAGAACTCAGCAAGGTAGGGGAGATTCAGCAAGATATCGGGAATTCTGCCATTTTCAGGTGATTAAGCAATATTGGGGTGATTAATCAGAGTAGGGACCATTAATCAAGGGTAGGAGTGAGTAAACAAGGTAGTGGGAATTCAGCAAGGTAGGGATGATAAAGCAATGTTGGGGGTGATTCAACATGGTAGGCCTGATTAAGCAACGTAGTGGGAATTCAGCAAGATAGGGATGATTAATAATGGTAGGGGTGATTCAGAAAGGGAAGGGGATTCAGCAAGATAAAGAGAACTCAGCAAGGTGGGGGAGATTCAATGAGATTGGGGGAATGGGAGCAATTTTAGGGTGATTTAAGCAAGGTAGGATGATTCAGCAAGGAAGGGGGGGTTAAAAAAGGTGGCCGAGATTCAGCAAGATAGGGGGGATTCAGCAATGTAGCGGCTACTCTGTAAGTTAGGGATGATGCATCAAGGTAGGGGTGTTAAAGCAGGAAGAGGGAATTCAGCAAGAGGGTGGGAATTCAGAAAGGTAGGGGTGATTAAGTAAGCTTGGGGTGATTAAGCAAGTTAGGAGTGATTTAGCAAGGTAGGGGTGATTATGCAAGGTAGGGGTGATTAAGAATGGAGGGATGATTCGGCAAGGAAGTGACAATTTTGCAAGGTATGGATGATTAATCATGGTAAGGGTGACTAAGCAAGAGGGTGGGAGTTCAGCCAGATACGGAGTAGATAGGGGTGATTAATCAAGGAAGGGGAGATTCAGCAAGGGAGGGGGATTCAAGAAGAAAAGGGTTATTCAGCAAGGAAGGGGTGATACAGCAAGGTAAAGGGAATTCAGCAAGGGGGTGGGAATTCTGAAAGGTAGGGGTGCTTCTGCCTGGCAGGGGTGATTGAGAAATTAAGTGATTAAGCAAGGTAGGGAGAATTCAACAAGGTATGGGTGATTAAGGAATGTAGCGGGGATTCAGCAAGATGGGGAGAATTCAGCAAGGTAGTGGGGATTTTGCAAGGTAGGGTTGATTCAACATGGAAGGGGGGATTCAGCGTGGTAGAGAGGATTTCAGAACGGTAGGGGTGATTAAGCAAGGTAGGGGTGATTCATAAAGGTAGGGGTGATTTAGCAAGGTAGGGGTGATTAAGCAAGGTAGTGGAAATTCAGCAAGGTAGGGGAGATTCAGCGAGATAAGGAAAATTCAGCTAAGGTAGGGGTGATTAACGCTAGGTAGGGGTTACTAATCAAGGTATGGGAGACGAAGCAAGGTAGGAGTGCTTAAACAAGGAGGGGGGAATTCAGCAAGGTAGGCGTAATTAAGCAAGGTAGAAATGATTCAGCAAGGTGGGGGGGATTCAGCAAGGTAGGGATAATTAAGAATTGTAGGGATGATTTATCAAGATACTAGAAGAGATTTAGCAAGGTGTAGGGAATTCAGCAAAAGTGTGGGAATTCAGCAAGATAGGGGTTATTAAGCAAGGTAGGGGTGACTAAGCAAGGTAGGGGTGGTTTAGCAAGGTAGGGGTGATTAACCAAGGTAGGGGTGATTGAGAAAGGGAGGGATGATTCTGCAAGATAGGGAGAATTCAGCTAGGTAGGGGGGATTCAGCAATGTAGGATTGATTCAACAAGGAAGGGGGGGATTCAGCAAGGTAGGACGGATTCAGCAAGATACAGGTGATTATGCAAGGTAGGGGTGATTAAGTAAGGTAGTGGAAATTCAGCAAGGTATGGGGGATTTAGCAAGAGGGGGAATTCAGAAAGTTAGGGGTGATAAATGCTAGGAAAGGGTTATTAAACAAAGTATGGGAGACTAAGCAAGGTAGGAGTGCTTAAACAAGGTAGGGGGAATTCAACAAGGTAGTGAGAATTCAACATGGTAGGCGTAATCTAGCAAGGTATGGATGATTCAGCAAGGTGGGGGGGGAGTCAGCAAGGTAGGGATGATTATGCATCATAGGGATGATTATTCAAGGTAGGGGTGATTAAGCAAGCTACAGCGAGTTCAGCAAATGGGTGGGAATTCAGCAAAGTAGGGGTGATTAAGCAAGGTAGTGGAAATTCAGCAAGATAGGGGTGATTAAGCATGGAAGAAGTGATTAAGCAAGGTAGGGGTGATTTATCAAGGTAGGCATGATGAAGAAAGGTAGGGATGATTCAGCAAGATAGGGATAATTGAGCTAGGTAGGGTTGATTAAGCAAGGTAGGGGGGATTCAGCAAGGTAGGGAGAATTCAGCAAGGTAGGGGGGATTCAGCAAGGTAGGGTTGATTCAACAAGGGGGGATTCAACAAGGTAGGGGTGATTAAGAAAGGTAGGGATGATTCAGCAAGAAAGGCTGATTTGAGCGAGGTAGGGGCGATTAAGCAAGGTAGGTGGGGTTCTGCAAGGTAGGGTTGATTCAGCAAGGTAGGGGTGATTTATAAAGGTAGGGTTGATTGCGCAAGGTAGGGCTGATTGAGCAAGGTAGGGTTTATTAAGCAAGGTAGGGTTGATTCAGCAAGTAAGGGTTGATTAAGCAACGTAGTGGGAATTCAGCAAGGTAGGGATGATGAATAAAGTTAGGGGTGATTCAGAAAAGGAGGGGGGATTCAGCAAGATAAAGAGAACACAGCAAGGTAGGGGAGATTCAGCAATGTAGGGATGACTCAGCAAGATAGGGAGAATTCAGCAAGGTAGGGTTGATAAAGGAGGTAGCGGGGATTCAGCAAGGGAGCGAGAATTCAGCAAGGTAGGGGGAATTCAACAAGGTAGGGTTGATTCAACATGGATGGGGGATTCAGCAAGGCAGGGGGGATTCAGCAAGATAGGGGTGATTAAGCAAGGTAGGGTTGATTAATAAAGGTAGGTGTGATTGAGCAAGGATGGGTTGATTAAGCAAGGTACTGGAAATTAAGCAAGGTACTGGAAATTCAGCAAGGTAAGGGAAATTCAGCAAGGTATGGGGGATTCAGCAAGTGTGGGGGAATTCAGAAAGTTAGGGGTTCTTGATCATAGTATGGGAGACTAAGCATGGTAGGAGTACTTAACCAAGGAAGGGATAATTCCGCAAGGTGGGGGGATTCAGCAAGGAAGGGATGATTAAGCTTAATAGGGAAAATTCAGCAAGGCAGGGGGATTCAGCAATTGTTGGGGAATTCAGAAAGGTAGGGCTTCTTGATCATACTCTAGGAGACTACACAGGGTAGGAGTACTTAAACAAGGTAGGGATGATTCAGCAAGGTGGGGGGGATTCAGCAAGGAAGCGATGATTAAGCTTAATAGGGATGATAAATCAAGATAGGGGTTAATAAGCAAGGTAGTGGAAATTCAGCAAAAGGGTAGTACTTCAGCAAAGCAGGGGTGATTAAGCAAGCTAGTGAGAATTCAGCAAGATAGGAGTGATAAAGCAAGGTAAAGGGAATTCAGCAAGGGGTGGGAATTCTGCAAGGTGGGGGTGATTAAGTAAGGCAGGGGTGATTAAGCAAGGTAGGGGTGATAAAGCAAGGTAGGGGTGATTAAGCAAGGAAGGTTCAATTTAGAAAGGTAGGGATGATTCAGAAAGATAGGGAGAATTGAGCAAGGTAGGGGTGATTAAGCAAGGTAGGGGGATTCAGCAAGATAGGGAGAATTCAGCAAGGTAGGGGGGATTCAGCAAGGTAGGATTGACTCAGGATCGTAGTGGAAATTCAGCAAGGTAGGGATGGATAATAAAGGTAGGGGTGATTCAGAAAGGGAGGGGGGATTCAGCAAGATGAAGATAACTCAGCAAGGTAGGGGAGATTCAGCGAGATTCAACAAGGAAGAAGATTCAGCGAGGTAGCGTTGATTTTCAACGTAGGGGTGATTCTGAAGGGATGGGGGATTCAACAAGATAGGGAGAACTCAGCAAGTTAAGGGTGATTAAGAAAGGTAGGGATGATTCAGCAAGATAGGGAGAATTCAGCAAGGTAGGGGTGATTAAGGAAGGTAGGGCGGATTCAGCAGGTTAGGGCTAATTCAGCCAGGTAGGGGTGATAAAGCAAGGTAGTGGTGATAAATCACGATAGGGGTGATCAAACTAGGTAGGGGTTAAAAATCAATATAGGGGTGATTACGCAATGTAGAGGCAATTCAGCAAGGTGTTTGGAATTCAGCAAGGTAGGGGTGATTAAGCATGGTAGGGGTGATTAAGCAATGTAGGGGTGATTAATTATGATAGGGGTGATAAAGCAAAGAATGGGGGATTCAGGAAGTTAGGGGGAATTCAACAAGGTAGGGGGGATTCAGAAACATAAGAAGGACTCAGCACGGTAGGGGTGATTCAGCAAGGTAGGGGTGATTAAGCAAGGTTGGAATGATTAAGCATCGAATGGATAATTAATCAAGGTAGGTGTGACTAAGCAAGAGGGTGGGAATTCAGCAAGATAAGGATAAGGTAGGGGTGATTCAGTAAGGATGGGAGGATTAAGCAAGGGGGGATTCAGCAAGGTAGGGGTGATTAAGCAAGGTAGGGGTGAGTAGGCAAGGTAGGGGTGATTTAGCAAGGTAGGGGATATTTAGCAAGGTAGGGGTGATTAAGGAAGGTAGGAATGATTCAGCAAGATGGGGAGAACTCAGCAAGGTAGGGGGGGCTCAGCATGGTATGTTTCATTCAACAAGGAAGGGGGGATTCAGCAAACTAGGGGGGATTTTAGAAACGATAGTGGCGTGCGAGTGGTTTGCCACCCCCCAAAGTGGCATGCGAGTGGTTAGCCACCCCTTGAGAGTGGCGTGCGAGTGTTTTGCCACCCCTCGAAGTGGCATGCGAGAGGTTTGCCACCCCCAGACAGTGGCGTGGGAGTGGTTTGCCACCCCCAGAGTTGTGTGCGAGTGGTTCGCGACCCCCCGAGAGTGGCGTGCAAGTGGTTTGCCACCCTTCAGAGTGGTGTGCGAGTGGTTTGCCACCCCCCAGAGTGGCATGCGAGTGGTTCGCCACCCCCGGAGTATGGTGTGCGAGTGGTTCGCCACCCCCCACAGTGGCATGCGAGTGGTTTGCCACCCCCCCATAGTGGCTTCCGTATTGTTTGCCACGCCCTAGAGTGGCGTGTGAGTGGTTTGCCACCCCCTGAGAGTGGCGTGCGAGTGGTTTGCCACCCCCCGAGAGTGGCGTGTGAGTGGTTTGCCACCACCAAGAGTGGCGTGCGAGTGGTTTGCCACCCCCTGAGAGTGGCGTGCGAGTGGTTTTCCACCCCAGCAAGTGGAGTGAGAGTGGTTTGCCAGCCCTGCAAATGGCGTGCAAGTGGTTTGCCACCCTCCATAATGGTGTACGATTGGTTTGCCACCCCCCAAAGTGGCGTACGAGTTGTTTGCCACCCCCCCATAGTGGCTTTGCGAAGGTTTGCCACCCCCTAGAGTGGCGTGCGAGTGGTTTGCCACCCCCCGAGAGTGGCGTGAGAGTGGTTTGCCACCCCCTGAGAGTGGCGTGCGAGGTGTTTGCCACCCCCCGAGTGGCGTGCAATTGGTCTGCCACCCCCTGGAGTGACGTGTGATTGGTTTACCACCCCCCCAGAGTAGCGTGCGAGAGGTTTGCCACCTCCAAGAGTGGCATGCGAGTGGTTTGCAACCCCCACCCCACCCGATGGCGTGCGAATGGTTTGCCACCCCCCAAGAGAGGCGTGCAGGTGGTTTGCCACCCCCCCGAGTAGCGTGCGAGTGGTTGCAACCCCCCGAGTGCCATGCGCCCCCGCTCCTTGGCGGGCACTGCCCAGCGCTCCCGCTCCTCGGCGGGCGCTGCCCGGCGCTCCCGCTACTTGGTGGGTGCTGCCCGGTGCTCCCCCTAGATGGCGGGCGCTGCCCGGCCCTCCCGCTCCTTGGCGGGCACTGCCCGGCGCTCCCGCTCCTTGGCGGGCGCTGCCCAGAGCTCCCACTCCTTAGCGGGCGCTGCCAGGTGCTCACACTGCTCCGCGGGTGCTGCTCGGCGCTCCCGCTGCTCGGCGGGTGCTGCCCAGCGCTCCCGCTCCTTGGCGAGCGCTTCACGGCACTCCCCCTCCCTGGAGGGCACTGCACGGCGCTCCCGCTCCTTGGTCGGGCTGCCCAGAGCTCCCGCTCCTTGGCCGGTTCTGCCCGGAGCTCCCGCTCCTTGGCAGGCGCTACCCGGTGCTCCCGCTCCTTGGTGGGCGCTGCCTGGCGCTCCCGCTCCTTGGCGGGCGCTTCCCCGCGCTCCCGCTGCTTGGCGGGCGCTGCCCGGCGCTCCCGCTGCTTGCCGAGCGCTGCCCGGCGCTCCTGCTGCTTGGCGGGCGCTGCCCGGCGCTCCCGCTGCTTGGCGGGCGCTGCCCGGCGCTCCCGCTGCTAGGCGGGCGCTGCCCGGCGCTCCCGCTGCTTGGCGAGCGCTGCCCGGCGCTCCTGCTCCTTGGTGGGCGCTACACGGCGCTCCCCCTTCTTGGCGGGCGCTGCACAGGGCTCCCCCTTCTTTGCAGGCGCTGCACGGCGCTCCCGCTCCTTGGTCGGGGCTGCCCGGCGCTGCCGCTCCTTGGCGGGCGCTGCCCGGCGATCCCGCTCCTTGGCGGGCGCTGCCACGCGATCCCGCTCCTTGGCGGGCGCTGCCCGGCGCTCCCGCTCCTTGGCGGGCGCTGCTCGGTGCTCCCGATCCTTGGCGGGCGCTGCCCAGCGCTCCCGTTCCTTGGCGGGTGCTGCCCGGCACTCCCGCTCCTTGGGGGGCGCTGCCCGCCGCTCCCGCTCCTTGGCGGGCGCTGCCCGGCGCTCCAGCTACAGGGCGGGCGCTGCCCGGCGCTCCCGCTCCTTGGAGGGCCCTACCCGGTGCTTTCGCTCCTTGGCGGGCGCTGCCCGCCGGCGCTCCCTCTCCTTGGCGGGGGCTGCCATGCGCTCCCGCTCCTTGGCGGGCGCTGCCCGAAGCTCCCATTACTTGGCGGGAGCTGCCCGGCACTCTGGCTCCTTGGCGGGCGCTGCCCGGCGCTCCCTCACCTTGGCGGATGCTGCCCGGCGCTCCCGCTCCTTGGCGGGCGCTGCCCGGTGCTCCCGCTTCATGGCGGGCGCTGCCCAGTGCTCCCGCTGCTTGGCGGGTGCTGCCCAGCGCTCCCGCTAATTGGCGGGCGCAGCCCGGCGCTCCCGCTTTTTGGCCAGCGTTGCCTGGCTCTCCCACTCCTTGGCGGGCGCTGCCCGGAGCTCCCTCTTCTTGGCGGGCGCTGCCCGGTGCTCCCGCTACATGGCGGGCACTGCTTGGCGCTCCCGCTACTTGGCCGGCGCTGCTTGGCGCTCCCGCTCCTTTTTGGGCGCTGCCCGGAGCTCCCTCTCCTTGGCGGGCGCTGCCCGGCGCTCCTGCTACTTGGCGGGCGCTGCTTGGCGCTCCCGCTACTTGGCCAGCGCTGCTTGGCACTCCCGCTCCTTGGCGGGCGCTGCCCCACGCTCCCGTTCCTTGGCGGGCGATGCCCGGCACTCCCGCTGCTTGGCGGGCGCTGCCCGGCGCTCCCGCTGCTTGGCTGGCGCTGCACGGCGCTCCCCCTCCTTGGCAGGCGCTGCACGGAGCTCCCGCTCCTTGGCCGGGGCTGCCCGGTGATCCCGCTCCTTGGCCGGGGCTGCCCGGAGCTCCCGCTCCTTGGCGGGCGCTGCCCGGCGCTCCCGCTCCTTGGTGGGCGCTGCCAGGCGCTCCCGCTCCTTCGCGGGCGCTACCCGACGCTCCCCCTGCTTGGCGGGCGCTGCCCGGCGCTCCCTCTCCTTAGCGGGCGCTGCCATGCGCTCTCGCTCCTTGGCGGGCGCTGCCCGGGTCTCCCACTCCTAGATGGGCGCTGCCCACCAACGCTTCCGCTCCTTGGCGGGTGCTGCCCGGCGCTCCTGCTGCTTGGCGGGCGCTGCCCGGTGCTCCCGCTGCTTGGCGGGCGCTGCCCGGCGCTCCCGCTGCTTGGCGGGCGCTGCCCGGCGCTCCCGCTGCTTGGCGGGCGCTGCCCGGCGCTCCCGCTTCTTGGCGGGTGCTGCCCGGCGCTCCCGCTTCTTGGCGGGCGCTGCCCGGCGCTCCCGCTCCTTGGCGGGTGCTACCCGGCGCTCCAGCTGCTTGGCGAGCGCTGTCTGGCGCTCCCAGTGCTTGGTGGGCGCTGCCCGACACTCCCGCTCCTTGGCAGCCACTGCACGGCGCTCCCGCTCCTTGGCGGGCGCTGCACGGGGCTCCCCCTTTTTGCGGGCGCTGCACGGCGCTGCCGCTCCTTGGTCAGGGCTGCCTGGAGCTGCCGCTCCTTGGTGGGCGCTGCCCGGCGCTGCTGCTCCTTGGGGGGCGCTCCCCAGCGCTGCCGCTCCTTGGCGGGCGCTGCCCGGCGCTGCCGCTCGTTGGCGGGCGCTGCCCGGCGATCCCGCTCCTTGGCAGGCGCTTCCAGGCAATCCCGCTCCTTGGCGGGCGCTGCCCGGCGCTCCCGTTCGGGCGCTGCCCGGTGCTCCCGCTCCTTGGCGGGCGCTGCCCAGCGCTCCCGCTCCTTGGCGGGCGCTGCCCGGCACTCCCGTTGCTTGGCGGGCGCTGCCAGATGCTCCCACTGCTTGGCGGGCGCTGCCCGGCGCTCCCGCTGCTTGGCGGGCGCTGCCCGGCACTCCCCCTCCTTGGCGGGCGCTTCACGGCGCTCCTGCTCCTTGGCGGGCGCTGCACCGAGCTCCCGCTCCTTGGCCGGGGCTGCCCGGAGCTCTCGCTCCTTGGCGGGCGCTGCCCAGCACTCCCGCTGCTTGGCGGTGTTGCCTGGCGCTCCCGCTGCTTGGCGGCGTTGCCCGGCGTTCCCACTGCTTGGCGGGTTCTGCCCGGCGCTCCCACTCCTTGGCGGGTTCTGCCCGGCGCTCCCGCTCCTTGGCGGGTGCTGCCCTGCAATCCCGCTCCTTGGCGGGTGCTGCCCTGCGATCCCGCTCCTTGGCGGGTGCGGCCCCGTGCTCCCGCTCCTTGGCAGGTGCGGCCCGGCGCTCCCGCTCCATGGGGGTTATGGCCCGGCGCTCCCGCTTCTTGGCGGGGGCCTCCCGGCGCTCCCGCTGCCTGGCGCTCCCGCATCTTGAGGGGCGCTTCCCGGCGCTCCTGCTCCTTGGCGGGCGCTTCCTGGTGCTCGCGCTCCCGCTCCTTGGCGGGCACTTCCCGGCTCTCCCGCTTCTTGGCGGACGCTGCCTGGTGCTCCCGCTGCTTGGCGGCACAGCCCGGCGCTCCCGCTCCTTGGCGAGTGCGGCCCGGCGATCCCGCTCCTTGGCGGGTGCTGCCCGGCGCTCCCGCTCCTTAGCTCGTGCTGTCCGGCGCTCCCGCTCCTTGCCGGGCGCTGCCCGGCACTCCCGCTCCTTGGCGGGCACTGCCCGGCGCTCCCGCTCCTTGGCGGGCGCTGCCCGGTGCTCCCGCTCCTTGGCGGGCGCTGCCTGGTGCTCCCGGTGCTTGGCGGGCGCTGCCCGGCGCTCCCGCTCCTTGGCGGGCGCTGCCAGGCGCTCCCGCTCCTTGGCGGGCCCGGCGCTCCCGCTCCTTGGCGGGCGCTGCCAGGCGCTCCCGCTCCTTGGCGGGTGCTGCCTGGCGCTCCCCCTGCTTGGCGGGCACTGCCCGGCGCTCTCTCTCCTTGGCGGGGGCAGCCATGCGCTCCCGCTCCTTGGCGGGCGCTTCCCGGCGCTCCCGCTGCTTGGCGGGCGCTGCCCGGTGCTCCCCCTTCTGGGCGGGCGCTGCCCGGTGCTCCCGGTGCTTGGCGGGCGCTGCTCGGTGCTCCCGCTGCTTGGCGGGCGCTGGCCTGCGCTCCCGCTGTTTCGTGGGCACTGCCTGGCGCTCCCGCTCCTTGGCGTGCGCTGCCTGGCGCTCCCGCCCCTTGGCGGGCGCTGCCCGGCACTCCCACCGCTTGGCGGGCGCTGCCCGGTGCTCCTTCTGCTTGGCGGGCGCTGCCCGGCGCTCCTTCCGCTTGGCGTGCGCTGCGCGGCACTCCCACGGCTTGGCGCGCGCTGCGCAACGCTCCCGCGGCTTGGCGGGCGCTGCCCAGTGCTACCGTATTTTGGCGCGCGCTGCCCGGCGCTCCCGCGGCTTGGCGCGCACTGGCCGGCACGCCCGCCGCTTGGCGCGCGCTGCCCGGAGCTCCCGCCGCTTGGCGCACGCTGCCCGGCGCTCCCGCCACTTGGCGCGCGCTGCCCGGCGCTCCCGCTCCTTGGTGGGCGCTGCCCGGCGCTCCCGCTGCTTGGCGGGCGCTGCCGGGCGCTCTTGCTCCTTGGTGGGCGCTGCCCGGCCCTCCCGCTCCTTGGCGGGTGCTGCAAAGGGGAGCAAAGGAGAAGATGAATGAGAGAGGAGGAGATGCTAATGGAAGTGGAGCTGTACCTGAGAAAACAAGTGAGCCGCCACCATCCAAAGTTGAAGCTTGGATGGCTCCAACTATGAGGAATGGAGTAGGCGGATGATTCGTGCCTTCAAACGCTACAAGCTACTGAAGATTGCTGTTGGGAAGGAGAAGATGTCGGAGGAAGGCGAAGCACGCTAACGGTGGATTGAGAGAAGCGCGGTGCTTTTTGACCTCATCCTTCAATCGGTCAATAAGGAGATGTTCGAGCACATCAAGGATCTTGTGGAAGCGGCTGATTCGGGTCCAAGGGCGTAGAAACTACTACGCGATGTGATTAAGCCCAACACTCTCCCAATGGTGATCATGCTCGAGAAGGAACTTGCTGCCATCTCCATGCAACCGGGGGACGATGTGAAGCCGGTCCTTGACAAAATCAAGGACGCATATGCGAGCATGGCAGCAGCGGGCAGCAGCGTATCTCAGCTGCAGCAGTGCACAAAGATCATCTCGGTGTTGGACAACTCTTGGGACAACCTCATCCCCACCCTCAACTCTCAGCAAGATCAATGGACACCTGAGTAGCTAAGGCAACAGATTCTGCAAGAGGACTTCCGCAGACGCCATGTGGGAGGCGGTGCTTCCACTAAGATTGCTGACGCGTATGGAGCTGCAGGGCACGACAGAGGAAGAGGGGGTTGGAGAGGCCGAGGCCGTGGGAGAAGCTTTGGCAGAGGTAGAGGCCGAGGTGACTATAATGAGAGGCAGGGGGAGTACCAGAATGGAGGGCACCTGCTGGTACTGCAAGAAGGTCGGGCATCCTTGGTTCAAGTGCTTCAGCAGGCCGGAGGGATGGGCACCTCCAGGAATGTAGCCGCCCAGTGGTGAACGCGCACAAGGTGGCGCTGTGCAAGGCTCAGGTGCGAGATCTGGGCGGGTGCAAGTCATCAGGTACATGAGGCAACCCACCAGCTCTGCGTAAGGACCACTGGGCTCTGCTGACTCTAGTGCAACGCTATATCTCCCATGTTCTCCCTTCTTCTATTCATTCATTCTAGTCTTAACAATACCGTATTTTCCCGGATTTAACACTCTGAAAAAATAAAGCCCCAGTGGGGCTTATTTCCGGCAGTTCTTTTATTACGGTTTCTCACTGTATAGACCCGTTCTTTCCATTGTATATAGGATAAGCCCCTTTTAACCCTTTATGTTGTTTACGTCTACTTTCGATACAAGTGTACAGGTCGAAGCAAAAGGCAAGAAACGGGGGAGTTGCGTGACTAGGAACGTGGAGTGGGAGGAGTTGAGCGCGTCATGTAGTGTGAGGTTGGAACGAGGGTCATGCCTATCTGGTTGTGCCATCTGGCAGGGAATCGAGTCCAATTTCCCTCCAGCAGTTCGTCATCCAATTTCGATGCGAAAACGCCGACAAGGAAATGTGAAACAGGAAGGGTAACGGAAAAACACTTCAATTTTTTCACTTTACTTTATACATTTCAGAAGCCCCGCATCTTTTATTAATTTCCTCAGTTATAAGAAACACCTTTAAATTGCTCCTAAAATGATATACAGCGACGGAAGAAATTGTCCATATCTCAGCCTCTGTAGGCGAATAATCGTGTGTAGTGTTTAGAGATGCAGCTTATTAATTGCCAGGTTTTAAGGAAGAGTTAGACATATGCCTATACACGACTGTCACATGGGAACTAGCCCTGAAAATACAGTATAATGTGCCTGGGCAAAATCCATACACACACAAGTACACTCGGACGGTTTGTGCCGTGTTCAAACTATGCAAAAGACACACTTGAAATCAGTATCTAGTCCATTTTCCCTTAGCCCTAACCACCGCCTTCACCCTCCTAGGCATACTATCAATGAGCCCCCTGCACACATCAGCATCTATCCCCTCCCAGATCTCTTGAGTCCGCTCCCAAGTCTGGAGCATTCCTGAGGGGGGGTGCTCATACTTGGACAGCTCGCGTTTGAGATGGGCCCACAAGTGCTCGATGGGGTTGAGATCTGGGGATGAAGAGGGCCACAGCAGGACTGAATATTCCTACTCAGACAACCACTCCTGCACAAGGCGGGCCTTGTGCTTGGGGTCATTGTCATGCTGGAAAATAACATCACAGGTATTAAGGTCATAAAAGTCAATGGTTTGTGCAAGCTCATCCTGCAAGATGCTTCGATACAGCTGCCCGTCCATACGACCGTCGATTTTACACATGTATCCAGGGCCATCATACGTCATACACCCCCATATCATGACTGACCCACCCCCATGCTTTACTTTTTGTTTTATGTGTTGCCCTTGAAGAGCCGCCCCGTCGCGAATCCATGCATACGTCCGGCCGTCACTACAGAAACGGTTGATCTTGGTCTCATCAGACCAGACCACCTGCTTCCAGTCGTCCACGGTCCAGTCAACGTGGGCCTTGGCGAAATCCAGTCTGTCTCTGATGTTACGCGCGGAGAGACGTGGCTTCTTCGGTTGCTGGACGGCGACTAGGCCAGACAGTTTGAGGGCGTTGCGGACTGCTCTGGGGCAGATCTTAATGCCGTGGTCTGTTTCCAGTAGCTTTGCGGCTTCTACGCTAGTCTTTACCTCGCCTGAAGTCACAGCGCGAACAAGGATGCGCCTGTCACATACTGAGAGCAGGCGCGGTCGGCCAGACCTCGGGACTGTTGGCCTAACCGCTAGGCTGCTGGTGCGCTGAGAGGCCTCTTGAGCGTATTTCTGAACTGTGCTCTTCCCTATCCCTAGCATTCTAGCGATCTGACGGAAGCTATGACCGCGTCGAAGCAAGGTCGCGATCCTATCTTTCTGGCGCGAAGCAAGAGGCCGCATCGTTGCTATGAGCCTAGCGGGGTTCACGTTATGCCGTCGATACAGACTAGGAGGTTAGGTTTGCGACATCGCGAAATGCCGAGAGAAAATAGACCTAGACTCGAATCGGGAGCTAATTGTCCGCATCGAGTCTCGCTAGCAAAGTGGTGGACTCACTATAAGCAACTCGATAAAACGTACAATACCATACAGCATAAGGATGCTTCACTCCTAAGTCACATGGTACAATGGGTACTTGGGGATAAATGTATACGATACATGCTGAAAATACAAAATCTTATGACTAGTGTACCTTTTCTAGCCCAATTAATTCCGTCGCTGTAAGACCACGTAGTGCTATATCCGGGCAAATACGGTAACACCCGCCGAAATTAAGCACCCCCTGGTGTTACGGTATATCCGGGGAGGGTATTCTATTGAAGAATCCGCAATCATACACCCTCTTTTTGAGGGTTCTAGGAGAGCACCCCCCCTTACCATTTTAGCCCTTCTAAAACCTTGCAACTCCTGGAACAACCGATTTTTCATGCGATTGCATGGTAAGCACGACCATTACGCAAAAGTTCAATTTTACCAAGGCGCGCGGCGGGATTCTCCGGTTCTGAAAATGACGGGGTGAAACAAATCATTACCTGGAACAGCGCAATGGCCGACAATTTTTGCTTCATTTGTGCGAGAGATTTGTTCTGACTGGTTGACAAGCCTCGCAATTTCCGCCTAGCCTACTGCGAGAGTCGCCAACCCCCCAATCTCACTTCTCCAACCTGACACACTCCTGATATTCGGGAGTAAGTGGGCGATTTGGGGGTATTATGAACCTCGAGAAAACGTACGCCTTTTCGATTGGAACTTGGATGGTTGAAATCGCCATGAAATGTTGAGTGAGTCTAATGCACATTTTAAAATATCTGTCCTCAAATATAACACCAGGGTGCTATAGCCTAAGGGTGAAAATCAGAGTGATATAGCCTAAACCCTGATTTTCCATAAATTTTGTATTGTACCCGGGGTGTTATATCCGGGGGATTATGGTACGCTCTAAGCGTACGCAACAATCTAGCTAATAGCAACATATAAATATATGTTTGACACAGCACAGCTCACTAACAAAGCTTCCCCACGACCACTGTACACCTCCACCCCTGTCACTTGATTCCCATCCCATCCCAACCAACCAGCAGGTAGGCACCACCCAACCTAAGCAGGATGGAGAGGATGGAGGTATTTACATTTACACCCTTCGCCTCAATATGTACAGGGCGCTTGCACTGGCACTACCATGTGTCCCGAGACAAACAGAGTGGGGACTTGGAACCAAGACATGTGCTCAAATTCACTCCCCTCTTCACACATACCTTTCGGCACTTACCTTTCTGACCACAGTTGTTGTAAGGATCTGCTGCGGTTTCGTTGACGCGACATTATTTCGTTGTGAGTCTCTGCTTGTTTCTCAGGTGTGACTGTTCCTTGGGGTGTGTCGGTTCGTTCACTGGGCATCTAGCTGCCTCCACCAATCATCATCCCTCTCAACCCACCCTTCCCACTCAACTTACAGTCAAGGTCTGAGCTCAAGTCTAAAGCCCACCCTTCCCACTCAACTTACAGTCAGGCACTGAGTTAAAGTCTGAAGCCCACCTTTCCCACTCAACTTACAGTCGGGCACTGAGTTAAAGTCTAAACCCACCCTTCCCACTCAACTTACAGTTGCGCACTGAGTTGAACTCTAAACGCACCCTTACCACTCAACTTACTGTCGCGCACTGAGTTGAAGTCTAAACGCATGCTTCCCACTCAACTTACAATCGCGCACTGAGTTGAAGTCTAAACACAGCCTTCCCACTCAACTTACAATCGCGCACTGAGTTGAAGTCTTAACGCACCGTTTCCACTCGCCCGCACTGAGTTGAAGTCTAAACGTACCCTTACCACTCACCTTACAGTCGCGCACTGAGTTGAAGTCTACACCCGCCCCTCCCACTCACCTTACGGTAGCGGTCTAAGTTAAAGAACTCCAAACCTCACACTGTAGCTTGGGGTCTGAAACCCCCACCCTTACCTTGCACTCTTACTTGGGGTCCACAACCCCCTCCCTTACCTTGCACTCTTACTTGGGTCTGACACCCCCTCCCTTACCTTGCACTCTTACTTGGGGTCTAAAACCTTCTCCCCTACCTTGCACTCTTACTTGGGGTATGAAACCCCCTCCCTTACCTTGCACTGTTACTTCGGGTCTGAAACCCCCTCTCTTCCCTTGAAGTGTTACTTGGGGTCTGAAACCCCCTCCCTTTCCTTACAGTGTTACTTGGGGTCTGAAACCTACTCCCTTCCCTTGCACTGTTACTTGGGGTCTGGAACACCCTCCCTTCCCTTGCACTGTTACTGGGGGTCTAAAACTCCCACCCTTCCCTTCCAGTGTTACGTGGGGTTTGAAACCCCCTTACCCTTGCACTGTTACTTGTGGTCTCAAACCCCCTCCATTACCTTGCAGCATTACTTGGGGTCTGAAACCCACTGCCTTCCCTTGCACTGTTACTTGGGGTCTGGAACACATTCCCTTCCCTTGCAGTGTGACTTGGGGTCTGAAACCACCTCCCTTCCCTTACAGTCTTACCTGGGGTCTGACACCTCCTCCCTTCCCTTGCAGAGTTACTTGGGTCTGACACCCCCTCCCTTACCTTGCACTGTTACTTCGGGTCTGAAACCCCCTCTCCTCCCTTGCAGTGTTACTTGGGGTCTGAAACCCCCGCCCTTCCCTTGCAGTGTTCCTTGGGGTCTGAAACCAGCTCCCTTCCCTTGCACTGTTACTTGGGGTCTGGAACACCCTCCTTTCCCTTGCAGGTTTACTTGGGGACTGAAATCTCCTCCCTTCCCTTGCAGTCTTACCTGGGGTTTGACACCCTCTCACTTACCTTGCACTCTTACTGGGGGTCTAAAACCCCCACCCTTCCCTTCTAGTATTACGTGGGGTTTGAAACCCCCTTACCTTGCACTCTTACTTAGGGTCTAAAACCCCCTCCCTTACCTTGCACTGTTACTTCGGGTCTGAAACCCCCTCTCTTCCCTTGCAGTGTTACTTGGCGTTTGAAACCCCCTCCCTTTCCTTACAGTGTTACTTGGGGTCTGAAACCTACTCCCTTCCCTTGCACTGTTACTTGGAGTCTGGAACACCCTCCCTTCCCTTGCACTGTTACTGGGGGTCTAAAACCCCCACCCTTCCCTTCCAGTGTTACGTGGGGTCTCAAACCCCCTCCATTACCTTGCAACGTTACTTGGGTCTGAAACCCCCTCCCTTCCCTTGCACTGTTACTTGGGGTCTGGAACACTTTCCCTTCCCTTGCGGTGTGACTTGGGGTCTGAAACCCCCTCCTTTCCCTTACAGTCTTACCTGGGGTCTGACACCTCCTCCCTTACCTTGCAGAGTTACTTGGGTCTGAAACCCCCTCCCTTACCTTGCACTCTTACTTGGGGTCTAAAACCTCCTCCCTTACCTTGCACTCTTACTTGGGGTCTGCAACCCCCTCCCTTACCTTGCACTCTTACTTGGGGTCTGAAACCCCCTCCCTTACCTTGCACTCTTACTTGGGGTCCGCAACCCCCTCCCTTACCTTGCACTCTTACTTGGGGTCTGCAACCCCCTCCCTTACCTTGCACTCTTACTTGGTGTCTGAAACCCCCTCCCTTACCTTGCACTCTTACTTGTGGTCTGACACAGGGCTGTCGATTGGTTTGGGACCAATACTTGAGTGGCTGAGGTCCCCTGAAAACAGCCTTGAAATTTCCCTCAGGTCGACGCAGAAATTGCGCGAGCTGGCTAGCGGCAGAGGCGATATCCTGACGACACGTTACGGCTGCAAATAGTAGACAACCCAGTTGCTGTTGATAAACCTGTAGTTGCGCATTGTCGAGAGGAGTAGTATCCGGTTGATCGTTAGTCGGTAGAGGTCAATAAGGTGTGGTTACTGTTGAAGCTGTGAGATTAAATCGTGCAGCTAGCGTAGCTGCATACTTTGAAGCTGTTATATGAATAGTAGTTGCGGTTCGGTGGATGTTCAGTTCGAGAAACTGTGTGACTGTAGGAGCGATAGTAATCTGTAGATTCTGTTGGAGCTTCTGTTCGAAGATAGTAGCGAGAGAATCCGTAGTGCTGATATAAAGTACGTCATCGACGTAGGCGACGAATAGAATGTAGTCAGTACCGTCGGTAAGCAGGTACATTCCTTGGTCGTGTGGAAGCTGACGAAACCCGGCAGTTAACAGCTGACGGTGTAGATACTGCTGCCAGAGTCGTAGTGCCTGTTTGATTATGTAAAGAGACTTTTTGAGACGGCACACGCTGAGAGGATTAGTTTCGTAAGAAAGCGGATACTCGACAAGGATTAGTGCGTCGACAGGCGCATATAGAAAAGCGTTGGCATCATCGATTTGATGAAGTCTGAAAGTCCTGTAGGCCGCGATGCAGAGAAGAATTCTGACACTAGTGTGTCGGCCGACGGGAGAAAAAGTTAGTTCGTAGTCGAGTCCATATGTTTGCTTGAAGCCGCAGACGACCCATCGCGCCTTGAACTTTTCGAAGGAACCATCAGCATTTGTCTTCACGCGGAAAACCCATTTTCCGGTAAGAACTTTACTCCCATTTGCTTCCTTCAGTGGGATAAGATCCCAGGTGCCACGCTTTTCCAGAGCTGCTAACTCTCGGTCCATGGCTTCGTGCCATTTCTCTCGGTGTTGACTTGTCAAAGCTTGACGAATTGTTTTCGGCTCCAAAATGATACTGCTGTTTGCCTGTGCTGCGACTACAAGGCCCAAAACTTGTAAACCAGTTTCTGTAAAACGCGGACGATTTGAGTTGACACCGGAGAAGTTGTGTTCTGATCCCTGTTCCCCCCCAACTTCTTCAGGTGTTACACGGATTACTGCTTCGGAGACAACAGGCATGGGCTGCTGCTGACAATCGCGTTCGTAATCAAGAACCACATCGCGAACATCCTCGGAGTCGGCTTCGCTGAGTGGGATAAATTCCGCAGTTCCGGATGACGTGGTTGGTACGGGGATGTCTATGGCAGCTTTGGAGGACTCAGCCACGGACTCATCCTATACATCTACTTCGGCGTCGTTGGAAGCGAAGGCACGCGATCCTTCGAATAGTCTGGTAGGATTGGCAGCTGCAGCCTGGTGAGCACGAAAAACAGGTAAGGTGAGTCGTTCATAGAAAAGACAATCATGTGCTAGTACGATTTGACTCGTGCGAAGATCCATAATTTTCCACGCATAAAACTGCTTCTCGATGCCAAGGTGTATCCCCCACTTAGCACGTTCTGAAAATTTTCCAAGTGCTGCTGTCGGAGGTCGATATTGAACGATGCACCCGAAAACTCTTAAAAGTTTTGTGTTGCCAACTGCTTTTGTCCACTGTAGGTGTGGCGAAGAAAATTGCGGAAGTGAAGTTCTCGACAGCAAATTGTGCAGAAGAACCGCATGGTCCAAAGTGTAAGTCCAAAAATGGGGTGGCTGTTATAATCACAATAGGCTTAGATGTGCCTATAATGAGAGATAGAGAGCACAGTCGGATTTCCGTCAGACGGCTTCAAATATTGATAACGATCTGGTCGCTGAATCAAATGGTGATCTGTAAGCTGGATCTGGAGCACGTTGCTGTCCTCTATCAGCAGCAAGTTGAATCATGAAATTCCATGAAGATTTGACGACGCTATGGTGGTTTGACTGGCAGGAGGTATAGCAGCCACTATAGTCTTAGGAGTACAAACTTAGCAAGAAGAGTTCGAGAGGGAGATGATTCCCAGCCTCTACATACCCCAAGAGCCGAGGTCCAGGTTGGTGGTACACCACCACAGAGTCCCCAACCATGAAGAGTCTCGAAACCAACCCTCCAAGGGGCTACACCAAGTGAAATGTAACACTACACGAAGTAACGTTACTATTTTCACTATTTAATATTTATCTGCGTCCCTTGGGCTTGAAATCCTGAGCTCTTGTTCTTGGATCTGCAAGATAAATTCTTCTTGAGTTGATGGGGGCTTGCTGCACACATCTGCGACACGATGGACACTTCACACTCGACAAAATAGAAAAAACACATGCGACACACAAACGACGACTTGACATGCGAGTTGTAGAAACTCGCTAATGTCTTGACCGACACAAACCACATTGTGATACACCATTCAAACACACACACAAGCACTGGATAGCAATGACATAGACTCACAATTCATTCCATGCCATGCATGCACACACACAAACAAGGACGACAAGCCGAGTGCAAGCCATAGGGTTGCACCAACAGTGGCAATGCTGCCTGAGTCAGCAAGACCCGCATCTTCTCTTGCAATGTCCTGTTCATCCTTTCTGCTACCCCCATTTGTTGATGCTGATGTGGCAGAGACGTTCTGCGCTTGATGCCGAGGGTTTGAAGGTAGTCCGTGAAGGTTGTGTTTGTGTACTCTCCTACTCCATCACTCTGAAACTCTTGTAACTTCTCTCCCGATTCTCTTTCAGCCACCGCGAGCCACGCGACGAAGATTGAGTGAGCCATATGCCGAGCCGGAATGTTTACCGTCCAGATGTATCGAGTAGAAGCCTCAATAAAAGAGATCATGTATAACTCCCCCTTAGGTCCTGCTTCAGGTAAGTTGAGTATGTCGCTGTAAGTCTTCTGCATAAGTTTGTATTGAGTTGAACCCGGAAAGTGACTTGGAAAGGGTTCGTGCGGACGATTTGGAGTTGTGCACGTGGTGCAGACTACTGGTCTTGACAACGGCTTCATCTCAGTACCATCCGGTAAGATTAAACTATTTTTGTCAAGAACTGAAGCTCGGATAGTATGGTTAAGTATTCCCGGTGAAGGATGTCCTAACCTTTGATGTCAAATATCTTCTGTTGCTTTGTGTCCTGTTGATCGCAGATAAAAATCAGCGTTAGTATAAAATGAAGAAACGATGAAAGGAGAAAACGCTGGTGATTCGTCGAGTTGGCCAGGAACGAAGCGATTAAGAGGTAACTTCGTGATTGTAATTTCCACATCGAGAATCTGCTGCAGGAATCCAGAGCCGTTATAACTGCTGCTGCTATACGAGATCCTGTTGGAGTTGCAGTTGCACGGAAGTCGATGTTAACGTTCTGAAAATCAGTTTCTTCGGGATGTTGCCAAGGTCCAAGAGATAACACTCTCTCAGAAGATCCAGTAGTCCCTTGCGACTCGAATTGAAGAACGGAGACCCCATACTGAGTGGCGGCTCTCCCGATGTAAGTATTTGTATCATTGTGATAAAGTTCCTTGTCCATCGTCTCACAATTGCCTTGTAACCTGATCTTATGTCACAGGAGTTGAGCCGTTGAAAGAAGATTAAATCCAAGCCCCTCGATGATAAGGACATTCGTAACGTGTAAGGAAAAACATGTGTCCACTGAATCCGTCATGACGCTGCCGATTGACCTTGCCATAATAGTTTGTCCATTTGCGACTGTGACAGGTACTGGACGTCAAAGCGGACACTGATGAGTAATGAAGAGCGTCTCGGCAGAGCACATGTGTTGTCCACAACAACTGTCAAGATGCCAAGTGTTTGGTCCTGCAATAACCCGAGCAAGGTTAGCATATACTTGAGATAAAATCATGTTCTCAGGTTGCTCAATGGAGTTTTCGTCGTCGCCATCATCGAAATCTGATTCTGTTGCATCAACTATTGTAACGCAGCTAAAAAAATGTTTTCTTGATTTTGCAAGAGTTGTTGTCGGTGGATTCTGCTTCACGGGTTGCTTGAACTGCTGCGACTACTGCTGCACTCCTCTTTTCCTATCAGCTTGAAGCTTGTTGCAAAAATTTATAATGTGTCCATTCTTTTTGCAGTAGTGACAGAAGAACTTGTTGGCACGTTCCGTGGGCGTTGAATAAAAACTGATGTTAACTGCTCCCCTTTTGTTACGTGCTATCTGCAGGTCAAGATCTTGCTGCTCTGCTTGAAGGATTGAGCAGATTTCTGTTTCCGAAAGATTTGGTTGAAGACGAAGAAGAGATCGACACTGCCGCTATTCTGCTCCAAGACCGGCAAGAAGGACTGTTACAAACTGTTAGGATTAAGGACGGAGTCTAGGTGAACTTAGGAGCTAGAATTACTCAAAATATAAATCCGAAATTCTGGACAGAAAAGTCGTCTTTACAAGAAACGACGTCGACGAAAAACTAGCCGTTGGAATGTCGCGAAACTTGGATATGTTGTAGCTCTTAATCTCAGCTACCGTTCCCAATTTGAATCACGTTGATTGATGAAGTATTCGCGACGCTATGGCTTTCGACGCATTAGGGGGTAAGCTGTAGGAGGAGAACTTAACTCAATCTCAAAGGTTCAATCAAAGTTCAAGAATCTCACAAGGAATTAGAAGGAGCAAGAGAAAGGTTGGGATAGGAAGAGAGGGATGAGAGGGAAGGTCCCAAGAGAGTCCCCAACCAAGGAAAACCCCATAAGCACAAAGATTCCCTCCCTATAGGAACCCCAACTTTGACATTTGTCCCTTCCCAACCAATCCATCCAAGTTGGCCACCCTTGCCAACCTAGCTTGGTTGTTCCCAACCAATTTGCAGCTGTTACAGTAGAGTGACAAGTTTCCCCAACCCCAAAGGTCCCAACTCCATATAAAGTCACCCCACAACTTCACTTAGTAACCGCCGCAATTGTAACGCAAGCTCATGAACTTTGAATCTTCATAGCTTTCGCGTTCTTGCTCCGATTGAAGCGATTCTTGTTGCGTCGGAAAGATCTTCTCAAGATCTATTATCACAAATACCTGCTCAGACAGAATAACACAAAACACATTCCCAAACTCCAGAACACACCACACACAAATGCTTGCACATTCAAACCACACATGCAAGTTGAAAAAACATGGGATGGGAGGCAGACAGAATGTGATAGCATATGATGACATCACACAACAATCTCCCCCTCTGGCTGCCAACCATCATCGACCATACCACATCTCAAGCATGCATACTCAATGCACACTCATCCCAGCAAGCTTCATGCCCTTCCAATGATCCGCCTCCGCCAGACGCTTAGTGAAAATATCTGCTGCCTGCTGATGGGTCTTCACTATCTCCAGCCGCACCTCCTTATCAAGGAGTCTCCTCACCCAATGCCACTTAGGCCTTATGTGTTTTGTCAGCCCATGCAGACAAGCATTCTTGGCGAGCTTCACAGCGGACTCATTGTCACAAAACACAACTGTCGGCTTCTCCTGACCAACTCCCAACTCCTCCAACAAACGCCTCAGCCATACCACTTCCTTGGCCCCATGGTGTAAGGCCATGTACTCAGTCTCACATGAAGACAATCCCACCTCATTTTGCTTCTTGCTGCGCCAGCTCACAGCACCACCTCCTAGCAAGCACACATAACCCCCAATGCTGGTGCCATCCGCTTTCACTGAGTTGAAGCTAGCGTCAGTATAGCAACTCAAGAGCATCTCTCCACTCTTCACATCTGCAGCACCTCTCTGCAACCGCTGCCTCACTCCACTGTACTCCAATCCCACTGATGCCGTAGCACTCACATAGCGGACCAACCTCTTGGCCGCTTCCAGCTGCTCATGACTAGGGCGTGAGACCACACTAGCCAACCGTGATGTAGCAAATGCAATGTCAGGCCGTGTATGATTTGCAGCATAATTCAGCGACCCAACCATCGAATGAAACAGCTTCCTGTCACTATCACCCACTACCTCCTCATCAGCACATGGCTCCACAGTGAACCCCGAAGGTAGTGGTGTTGCTGGCTTTCCCCCATCTTGCAGCCCATACTTCTCAGCCAGCCCCTCACAGTACTTCCTCTGGTGCAACCTCAGCACACCCTTTTCCACATCTCTCTCCACGTGCATCCCCAAGTAGTACTTCACCTCACCCATCTTGGAGCACTTGAACTGCATCTCCAGCATCTGCTCTGCGCTGTCCAGCAAAGCAGTGGATGCAGAAAAGAGAAGGATATCATCCACATACACCAAGAGCATGAGGATTTCATCCTTCTCCTGCAGCAGGAACAGGCTGGGGTCACACTCACTCTTCTTGAAACCCCCAGCCAACAGCGCCTCCTCCAACTTGTGATACCATGCACGAGGCGCCTGCTTAAGGCCATAGATGGCCTTCTTCAGCCTGCAGACCCTGCCGCTCCCGTCATCCAGCCCCTCTGGCTGCTTCATGTACACCTCCTCCATAATGATCCCATTCAGAAAGGCAGTCACAATATCCATCTGCCGAATCTTCCATCCCAGGAGTGCAGCTATCGCCAACAGCACCCTCAGTGTTGTTCCTTTCCCCACAGGAGCAAACACCTCATCATAGTCCTTCCCCTTTGTCTGCTGAAACCCCCGTGCCACAAGCCTAGACTTGTAGCGGGTCAGCTCCCCTTCAGGTCCATACTTGTGCCTGTAGATCATCTTGGAAGTGATTGCCTTCTTTCCAGGAGGCAAGTCACACAGGTCCCATGTCTCGTTCTCAATTAGGGACCCGAACTCCTCATCCTCACTCGCCTTCCACTTCTCCCCATTTGGTCCATTCAAGGCCTCTTCTCGAGTCTTGGGCTCAGGGATTGGTGCCCAGTAGCAGTGAGCGATCTCATCTTCCTCAATCTGCTCAACCACACTCCCAGCCTGCACCACATTCGGCTTGCCTCTTCCCCCATAGGTCAGCCTCACTGGAGGGCGCACATCCCTCCTAGGACGCTCAGGCGGGTGTGGAACTCGAGGTGGAGACTCATGCTGCTGCTGCTGCTGCTGCTCTACTTCAGCTGCTCCCCCTTCCTCAGTCACCCCAGACATCTCCTCCTCTGACACTGCAACCTCCACCTGTCTTGAAGGCTGCTGCACCTCATCTGCCTCCACAATGAGCGGTGTAGATGGAAGCTTCTGTTGCTGCTGCTTCCATTCCTTGTAGTACAGGGACTCAAGAAACTTCACATCCCTTGACACTGTCAACTTCTGGGTGGTCAAGTCCCATAGCAGCCACCCCTTGTGATCCTTTGCAATCCCCAAGTGCACACCCCATCTTCCAGAAGCCTCCAACTTCCCCCTTTTCTCCTTAGGCACATGAAACACCACCATGCACCCAAATGCCCTCAGCATGTTCACAGCTGGAGCACTCCCATACCACTTGACGTATGGGATCCACTCCTTATCTCCAACTGTAGCCAGCACCCTGTTCTTCACAAGGGCGACCTGCCTCAGTGCAGACACCCAAAACGGATCAGGCAGCCCTGCACGCCCAAGGAGAGTGCGTGCCCCCTCCTGCAGGGTCCTGTTGAACCTCTCAGCCACGCCATTCTGCTGTGGGTTGTAGGGCACTGTCAGTTGATGCTGGATCCCCTTCCTCTTCAACTCCCCCTCAAAATCAGCTCCAATGAACTCCCCACCATTGTCACTACGGATCACCTTCACCTTGTGTCCGCATTCCCTCTGAGCTCTCGGCATCCACTCCTTAAGGACAGCCGCTGCCACCTCCCCCTTGCTCTTCAAAGGGTAAACCCACACTGCCCAAGTGTGGTCATCCACAATTGTCAAGAAATAGCGGCTGCCTGAGAGGGAAGGGGCTCTTGTGGGCCCCACCACATCCATGTGCACAAGTGCAAGTGGGGTCTTGGATGGTCCAGTTGCACTGTTGAAGGGGAACTTGGAGAACTTGGTCTCCAAGCATGTAGGGCAGCTCCCAATCTCCTTCACTTCCCCTTTCACCTCCAAGCCCTTCAGGCTCCCATTCTTCACCAACTTCTGCAGCATAGGGAAGTTCACATGACACAACCTCTCATGCCATGTCTCCCAATCGGCCTCTCCACTCCTTGATGAAGCCTTAGCCCATGCCGCACTCGCATCCACACCAGCAAGCACCTCACCATGTGTCTGCTGCTTCTGCACTTTCTTGACTGCTTCCAGCACCCCATCAGTTGGTGCAGTTGCATCTCCTCCTGCTGTTGCCTTTGCCACTGCTGCCGTTGCTGCTGTTGGAGTCTTCCCATTCCAAGGGATGATGGGCAGCTGCCACAGGTCCTTGATGCAGCTGGTCTCCTCTTCCAGACTCCACAGCACCTTCTTCCCAAGCTTAGCACGGCAGCTGGTTGGTCCAAAGGTCACTTCGGCCTTACTCTTCTGCAGCCGCCGCACAGAGAGAAGGTTAGCAGACAAGCCTTTAACCAGCAGAACATTCCCAAGCCCCACAAGCTCCCCATTAGCTCCCTTAACCTTGGCATTCCCAACACCAATCACGGGGAGCAAAGCACCTGACGCTGCTGCCACATACTTAATCTTCCCAGGGGGTTTTACCTCATCAAGCAAATCTGCCCGTGGGGTCATGTGACTGGTGCAACCCGAATCAATCACCCAGTGCGTGAGAGGGTGCATCACAACCTTTCCCACAAATCCCACATCACCCTCATGCCCATGCACATCCTCAACCATAAGAAACAAACCAGGATAGGCATTACCTTGTGCACCTTCACCTTGTGCACCTGAGCCTTGCACAGCGCCACCTTGTGCGCGTTCACCACTGGGTGGCTTCATGCCTGGAGGTGCCCATCCCTCCGGCCTGCTGAAGCACTTGAACCAAGGATGCCCTATCTTCTTGCAGTACCAGCAGGTGCCCTCCATTCTGGTACTCCCCCTGCCACTAGAGCTCCCATGCCCCTCATTATAGTCACCTCGGCCTCTACCTCTGCCAAAGCTCCTCCCACGGCCTCGGCCTCTCCAACCCCCTCTTCCTCTGCCGCGCCCTGCAGCTCCATACCCCTCAGCAGTCTTAGTGGCAGCACCGCCTCCCACATGGCGTCTGCGGAAGTCCTCCTGCAGAATCTGCTGCCTTAGCCACTCAGGTGTCCATTGATCTTGTTGAGAGTTGAGGGTGGGGATGAGGTTGTCCCAAGAGTTGTCCAACACCGAGATGATCTTGGTGCACTGCTGCAGCTGAGATACACTGCTGCCCGCTGCTGCCATCCTTGCATAGGTGTCCTTGATCTTGTCAAGGACCGGCTTCACATCGTCCCCTGGTCGCATGGAGATGGCAGCAAGTTCCTTCTCGAGCACGATCACCATCAGGAGAGTGTTGGGCTGAATCACATCGCGTAGTAGTTTCCACGCCCTTGGACCCGAATCATCCGCTTCCACAAGATCCTTGATGTGCTCGAACATCTCCTTGTTGACCGATTGAAGGATGAGGTCGAAAAGCACCGTGCTTTTCTCAATCCACCGTTCACGTGCTTCGCCTTCTTCCGGCATCTTCTCTTCCCCAACAGCAATCTTCAGTAGCTTGTAGCGTTTGAAGGCACTCCTCATCCGTCCGCTCCATTCCTCATAGTTGGAGCCATCCAAAGCTTCAACTTTTGATGGCGGCGGCTCACTTGTCTTCTCAGGTACAGCTCCTCTTCCATTAGCATCTCCTCCTCTCTCATTCATCTTCTCCTTGAGAAATGACGAATTTCAGCTCCCCTTTGCTGTCCACACTCAGCTCCCTCGATATTTTCACAAGTGTCGGCGTCCACGAAATTTCGGCAGAGTTTCCCCTTAGCGGAAGACACATCCAACCTTTAGAACACCACTTAGGCACACCCACAGGCCATGGTGGGTCTAGAAGGGTCTTCAAACTTCTGTAGACTCCTCTCAATGTCCTTAATATTGCTCTGATACCACTTGTTAGGATTAAGGACGGAGTCTAGGTGAACTTAGGAGCTAGAATTACTCAAAATATAAATCCGAAATTCTGGACAGAAAAGTCGTCTTTACAAGAAACGACGTCGACGAAAAACTAGCCGTTGGAATGTCGCGAAACTTGGATATGTTGTAGCTCTTAATCTCAGCTACCGTTCCCAATTTGAATCACGTTGATTGATGAAGTATTCGCGACGCTATGGCTTTCGACGCATTAGGGGGTAAGCTGTAGGAGGAGAACTTAACTCAATCTCAAAGGTTCAATCAAAGTTCAAGAATCTCACAAGGAATTAGAAGGAGCAAGAGAAAGGTTGGGATAGGAAGAGAGGGATGAGAGGGAAGGTCCCAAGAGAGTCCCCAACCAAGGAAAACCCCATAAGCACAAAGATTCCCTCCCTATAGGAACCCCAACTTTGACATTTGTCCCTTCCCAACCAATCCATCCAAGTTGGCCACCCTTGCCAACCTAGCTTGGTTGTTCCCAACCAATTTGCAGCTGTTACAGTAGAGTGACAAGTTTCCCCAACCCCAAAGGTCCCAACTCCATATAAAGTCACCCCACAACTTCACTTAGTAACCGCCGCAATTGTAACGCAAGCTCATGAACTTTGAATCTTCATAGCTTTCGCGTTCTTGCTCCGATTGAAGCGATTCTTGTTGCGTCGGAAAGATCTTCTCAAGATCTATTATCACAAATACCTGCTCAGACAGAATAACACAAAACACATTCCCAAACTCCAGAACACACCACACACAAATGCTTGCACATTCAAACCACACATGCAAGTTGAAAAAACATGGGATGGGAGGCAGACAGAATGTGATAGCATATGATGACATCACACAACACAAACATGTCCCTTGGGAAGTATCCGCCGCACTTTTCCAATTGGTCACGAAGTGTTCGAGCCCTGTTGATATAATCCGAAACATTCTCGTTGCCCTGCATCTGTACAGTTGTAAGTTGTGAGAGAATTTTACTCATGGAAATTGTGTCCTGTGCCATGTATAATCCCTTCAAATGCTTCCACGCAGATTCTGCTGGAGTCAAACTGGTGTGAAGAGAGCGTATACCGAGCTGCTCCTTCAGCGACAGATTGCGGATAAGGACGGTGTAAGCGCTGAGTGAAGCATGAAGAAAACTTTGTTGTTCCATCTGTGTTCCCGTAACAGGATACGAGTAATCGCCACTGAAGAACGGCTACAGTCCAGCGGATTTCGTGAGGAGCTTGAACTCAAAACTCCAAGCGTAGAAGTCAACGCCATTAAAAGGTATAGTTGTCTTGATCTGTGTATTGCTTAAAATGTTCGGAGCCTGAAAGACAGGACCAGTGAAAGACGTCTGCTGCTGCGGAAACTGCTCTTGCAGTTGCTGTTGCAGTTGCTGTTGTTGTTGCTGTTGTTGCTGAAAATGTTGTTGCACTTGGTGCTGTTGTTGAAGAAATTGAAATTGTTGATGTTGAGCAGGTGTAAATGAAAACGAAGAAATGGAGCTTGGAGCGGCTGCAGCTCTTGCATAGCTGGAGCCATCGATACTCATACCACTAAAAGCCGCTGATATTGATGCTGCTGTTTGTTGCTCTGATGTTGCAGGTGCAGAGGACGAAGTCCCCGGTGGATGCACAGTAGGCAAACCTTGCTGCTGTTGCGGCATCCCAATTGAAGAATAAGCAGGTGGAAAATTTCCAGCTGCAGAGTCACCTGCTTGACCAGTGAAGACTATAGGATTTGTAACACCCGTGGGTCCAATTGTTGAAGAAGCAGACGTTGTAGATGGTGATAGTCCAGTCATTTGTAAGATTGACGATAGTCGAATTGACGAAAGTCTTAATTCCAGACAGCTCTCATACCATGAAAGAATTTGAAAGGTGGTGCAGGAGACTAAGTATAGAATCTGCAAACACAAGTACTTGAAGTAGAAACTAATACTGGAAGTACCTCCAGTAACAGCCAGTATTAACAAGTTGTAACACCAGAGTCAGTGTTACAGCCTTGCGATACTTCAAGACTTAACCAAGGATCTTTGCTGGAATGGTAGACTAGTAAGACAGCGGAAGTCTTAGAACTTGTTGTTGGGCTGATAAATGCCCTTAGGATCTTTCAGAGACTAAGTCCCAGTTGAAGAATAAGACTTGAGTAGTGCAGCGGAAGTTGAGGTAGTTGAACCCTTGTACTAGTATATGAGAACAAGTGATTGATTAAAGAGACAAGCATACAGCAATATATAGAAAATAGGAAAGTAAAGCAGTTGTAGAATACAGTTGCAGGAGCGGTTATCGAGTCGCACAGCGACTCGATTGTCGCTTCGGTTACCATCCGCGCTGTTGTAACGGTCGGTCGCAACCTCCAGTTGCGACTCTTCAAGTCCCTTCGCGTTCTTTGCCCATCCCCTCGTGTAACCTCCGTTGACTCGCGTACCCGTTGCGATCTTCCTCGAGTGTAGTGTTACACTTCAGAAACACTTAAGTCCTTCGAGATATTTCCAACACTCCCCTTCGCTTCTGGAGTGCTGACGTGTTCAGATCCGGTGACGTTTGTCTGCCCGGTCAGCAGCATGCAGTAATCGATTTTTGCCTTCGCCAATTTCTTCGTCAGATAGTCTGCGGCCATTTCTGTCGTAGGGCAGTAACTGAGTTGAAGTCTCCCCTTCGCGATTTCATCCTTGACGAAGAAGTGCTGCAGGGCGATGTGTTTGGTTCGGTTGGCGAAGCCGTCCTTGTTCGCGATTTTGATCGCATATTGGTTGTCGCAGAGGAGTGAGAAGACGGGCAGGGTCGCAATCTTCGCTTCCTCTAGCAACTCTCGTAGGTAGAGTCCTTCCTTGGTCGCAGTACAGAGGGCGATATATTCTGCTTCAGCCGAAGATAGTGCGATTAGTTCCTGCTTGCTCGACTGCCAGGAGATAGTCCCGATAGGTTCTAGTCGGTAGATGTAGCCCGTTCTCGATCGTCGATTTTCCTTGTCTCCCGCGTGGTCGGCGTCGACGTATCCGAGTAGTCGTACGGACGGTGTCGTTACTTTGCTGTAGGTGAGCCCGGTCGTCGGCGTGGAGACGAAGTAGAGTAGTGCCCGATTAAGTTCCTCGAGATCTTCTTGTTCCGGCTGCTTCAGATGCGTCGCCAGTTGGCTCGCGCTATAAGAGAGATCGGGTCGGCAGGTTACTGCTGCGAATAGTAGGCAGCCGAGCTTCTGCTGATACTCCTGGATTTGCTTCGCGGGGAGTTTTGCGGAGGTGCTGTTGTTGTTCCCGTAGCGGTAGGGAGTCGGGACCGTAGTCGGCGTTAGACCGAATTTCTTCGCGATAGTGCCTGCGTACTTTCCAGCGTGTACGTAGAGCGCCGAGTTGTCTTCGACGACATTCAGTCCCAGGTACTGGGTCACTACGTCGGACACCGTGAGTGTCAAGTCCTCTTTCAGCTCCCCTTCGAACCAGGTGGCGATGTCGGTAGTGGAACCGATGTAGAGCAGGTCGTCGACGTAAACGATGAGTTGGATATACTCTCTTCCTTTTTGCAGTCGGTACATGCCTTGGTCATGCGGCAGCTGTAGGAATCCGATTTTTACGAGGCGACCGTGAAGATGCTGCTGCCAGAGCCGCGGGGCTTACTTGATCCCGTATAGGGATTTTATCAGCTGGCATACTTTCGTGGGGTCGTCGATGAATCCGTGGGGTTGCTCGACGAAGATCTCAGCGTCCACAGGTGCGTACAGGAAAGCATTTGCGACGTTGATTTGGCGCAGTGGTAGTTTCTTCGTGGCCGCGACGGCGAGTAGGATGCGCAATGAGGTGTGACGGGAGACTGGGGCGAATGTTTCTGTGTAGTCGGTTCCGTATTGTTGATCGAACCCTCGTACGACCCATCGAGCTTTGAATCGTTCGGTGGAACCGTCCGCATTGGTCTTGATGCGGTACACCCATTTTCCCGAGAGGACGTTCTTCCCGTTGATGCTTGTTGCAGGTACCAGCTTCTATGTATTTCGGTCTTGCAGAGCCTTTAACTCCTTTTCCATCGCCTCCTTCCATTTTGCCTTATGTTCCCCCCCCAGAGCCTGCGACAGAGTCGAGGGCTTGCGCGGAGATGGCGGCGGCGGATGCTGGACGGAGACCCATAGGCCGAGTATCTGCAGTCCCGTTGGTGTGTGTCGAGGGGAATTTTCATTCCCGGAATAGGCTGCTTCGTCACCGTCTTCTGGATCAGGAAAGAAGTTTGGGCCGATGCGTTCTGAAACATTCGTGTCGACCGGGTGGGGTGTAACGTAACCTTGGTCAGCGAAGTGGTAAAAGGTGTCAAGGTTGTTGCTATCGAGAGGATTGTCTTCGTCGAGTGGAACAGGTACGGAACAGAAAGGGAGTGGTCCGGCAGCTTCCGAGGCTCCAGGTACGTCTTCTTCTGCTGCGTCAGCCTCGGCAGCACGGTCGGCGAAGGAACGAAGGCCCGCGAAGCCGTCGGTGGGGTCATGTGTATTGGCAATGTTGTCCAGGTAATGCTGCAGCGTCAGTCGCTCGTAGAAGATAACATCACGTGATGCCACTGTAGTTTTGTCTTGTATGTCGAGGATTTTCCATGCGTGAAAATGTTGTGCGATGCCGAGGTGTAGCCCCCATCGTGCTCGTTGGTGAAACGTCCTGCTCTGGCTGTGTGGGGTCTGTACTGTACCATGCAACCGAAAACTCGAAGTAATTTTGTGCTGCCCCGTTTTCGTGTCCATAGCAGGTGCGGTGATGCGTTGTTGGGAAGTGATGACGAGGACAACAGGTTGTGCAGGTGGACTGCATGTGTCATCGCGTCTGGCCACAGTGTGGTGGGCAGTCTCATCCCCAGGAGCAGCTTCCGCATCGTCGTCTGCAAGGTCCGGTTCATGCGTTCTGCGACCCCCTGCTGCTGGTGAGCGTAGGGCAGAGACACCAGGCGTCTGATTCCTCTTTCCGCCAGATAGGTCCTGAAGCGTTGTGACTGGTATTCCAGTGCACCGTCTGTGTGGAAGCTCTTGAGCTTTGTTCCTGATTCTCGTTCAGCGATGGGTAGCCATGTCGTGAAGGCGTCGAAGGCTTGATCGCGCGTCTTGAGGTTGTAGTGCCAGATGTATCTTGTTGCTGCGTCGATAAACGTGATGACATAGTTGAAGTCGGCTTCATTGTCTTCTCGAGGCATATTTAAAATGTCGCTGTAGACTTTTTCCATCGGTGCGTATGCAGGTGCGCTTGGGTTGTGATGAGATGGGAAAGACTGGTGGGGAAGATCGGCTTCGGGGCACGTAAAGCACCGTGCGCTTGGTCGTCGAAGTTCTTGGCCACTCGTTGTTAGGAGGGCGTTGCGTTCTAACACTTCGGCTTGGATGGTTTGCAGTATTGTACTGTTTGCAGGGTGCCCGAGTCGTTGGTGCCAGATGTCGTCGGGAGCGCGATGGCCGGGCGAGCGGTGGTATATGTCGGTGTTGGAGAAGAACGCGACGACCGTGGCGGGGCTTCGACAGACTTCTCGTGTGATGGGCATAAGTTGATCTGCTTCGGTTGGCGGTCCTCGGATCGCTGGTGGTGGTACTCGGCAGGGTCCTGCTGCTGCTAATGCAGGTGATGGTTGGGAAGGGACACTTGCTGGTACTTTCTGCTCTGATGACTGCTAATGCTCGTGTTCTTTCTGCTGCAGGTATGGTGTTGGAGTGCCAGAACCCATCAGGGTCGAAGTCGGGATCAAGATCCGGCGGGTGTGTCCATGCGGCAAACGATACGATGCCGTCGCTGTCGGCAGTGCCGCGGTCAGGGACGAAGTCCAACACGAAGACGCCGGACTTCAGGAGAGCACGACCGATGAAGAGACCGCCCTTCCCGTGGTAAAGGCGAAACTCGTTGGAGTAGGAGTCGCACTCCAGGTGAATCCCTTTTGCCATTAGCTGGCTGACGCTTAGTAAGTTGTATCCCAAGTTGTCGACGATGAGGACCTTGTTGAGTTGAAGTATAACGTTTGTCTCCATGGATTGTAACTGAACCACTCCTTGTCTGTTTGTTTTCAGGTTTTCGTTGTTGGCGACGGTGATGATGACGTCGCGGGTGAGGCGTCGCTCTCGTTGCACGAAGCGTCCGGAAGAACACATGTGTTGACCGCAGCAGCTGTCCAAGAACCAGGTGTTTCGCCCAGTGGGTTCGGCGTTGGCGACCGCAGCGTATGTCGGGTTGACCTCGAGTCCTTGTAAGCGCGGTGGCGGAAGTTCTTCTTCGTCTGGTGCGTAAGTGGGTGGTGATCCGGGTGCGCAGTTGTCGATGTGTACCATGCAGTTAATGATGTTCGGTGTCCTTTGTGCAGATGTGGAGGAGCGCCTTGGAGGGCTTTCTTGAGTGGAGGCGACGTGTGGGTCTACTGGTCGATAAACACGAGGACGTGTGCAGTTGACTTTGGAATGTCCGGAATTCTGACAGTTGTGGCAGAACGGTGGCACGAAGGTGAGTCCTCTGTTGTCGCGTTGATCTTGTTTGCCGCGACGATTGTAGTTGTTGTCGTTCCTTCGTTGAGTGTAGAAAGCTAACTGCTGCTGCTTCCTTGGTTGTCTTTCTTCGAACAGGTCCATCTCCTGTTGTTCAGCGTGAAGCTCGGCGCAGAGGTGCATCTCCGATATCCTTCCGTGGGCGCGAAGAAGCGAGCGTGTGGTTCTCCATTCTGGCCCGAGCCCGGCGAGGACAAGCGTCACGAAGCTTTCTTCAGTGATTGTTCCTCCGCACCGAAGCAGGCGGTTGCGGAGGGTCTGGCAGCGACTCATATACTGCATCGCCTTTTCCCCGGTCTTCATCTGTATTGTTGTCAGTTGTTGCATGAGTCTGCTTTGTGTCACGCTGTCGTTTGCTTGATAGAGACACTTGAGATGATGCCATGCGAGTTCCGCGGAGTTTCCATAGCTGCGATATGTTCTGATGCTCTGCTGTTCTTGTGGTGACAGATTCCGCAGGAGAACTGTGTACGCCAGCAGCGGCTGATAAGTAAATATTTCTTGCTCTTTTGCAGTGCCGTTGCTTGGGAATGGCAGGGACCCGTTGAAGTATCCCAGGAGATGCGCAGCCTCCATCAGTAGCTCAAACTCAAAACTCCAGGTAAAGAAATCGTGTCCGTTGAATGGTGATGATGTCTGCAGTTTAATCACGTGTGAAAACTGCGCCTGGAGACTTAAAATCTCGTTTGGTGTTTGTTGTGATGCAGCTGCTGTTGGTTGGGCACGGAGCGGCATGAACTCGAACGTCCCCAGTGAAGAGTGATAAGGCGCAAAGGTAGTGTGAGAGTACGACCATGTTACACCACTTGGCCTTTTCTTATTTCCTTCCCTTTTCATTTCTCTTTTTACCGCATCTCATTTGGTTTCCTATTCTTCCTTTTCCATTAACCTTTGGTTTATCCTGCTATTATCATTATATCACCGACCAGGCTTGGGATGTATTGGTGCGCTCTATCTAGCGTAATCCTGCCGTAATCCCTTAAAGCCAATAGCCTCGCGTGGCTATACGCAGGGTGATTCTATCTTCTAGAAGGGTCTATTCCCTTAGGATAAGATAAACCTGGTTACCTGATGTACTCTGGAAGTATAAAAGCGCCTTGTACTGATCGATAGTGCAACCTTTCCTCGACACATTCGATCCTGTGACACTTGGTAATCAGAGCTTTTCTCACCTGGCCGCGCTCAGCTAAGCAGCAGCAGCGGGGATCCTGCCTCGAAAAACTGCCGGGGGCGACCAATTCGACGCCGATTCTGGTAAGCACCAGCTCCGCGATTTTCGAATTACCCCCTCCGTGCGTGTTTTGAACAGGATGGCAACCTTCGACAACGCCGAGGTTACCCAGCAGCTCTTCGCGCGCATCGCAGCCCTTCAGGAGGAAATGCGAGCGGATCGCGAAGCGTGGCGAAACCAGTTCGAGCGAGTAACTCGACTCGCCGGAGCGCAGCACGAGACGACAACGGCGACGACGCAGCAGTCGCAGCAGTTTCTCGAGGCTCCGAAACCGCGCCCACCTGAGCCGTTCGATCCGAGCGATCGAAACACCGACGCCCGCAGATGGATCGCCGGGATGGAGATCTACTTCGCAGCCGTCGGATGGAGCTCGCCAGTCTGGGACGGTCAACGTGTACGACTCGCGGCAACACTAATGCGAGGGCCGGCACTCGAGTGGATTGGCGGCAACAGTACTTTCATCCACGGTGAAGCCACGTGGCAGCAGTTCCGCGCCGACCTGCTGAAACGCTTCGAACGGATAAATTCAGGTTTCCTTGCCCGCGAAAAAAATCATCGACACCGACAGTTCGGGAGTGTAGCGCAGTACACGCAGAAGATGGAGGAATTTTATAACCGCATTCCCGACCTGACCGAAGGGGAAAAAGTACAATCGTACCTCGTCGGGCTGAAGACCGAAGTCAAACGACAAGTCGCAGCGTCAAACTACGCGAGCTACAGTGACGTCGTTTCGGCAGCGGAGCGCTTCGACATGGTCAACGCCGGAACACGACGGACGCACGTCGGCAGTACACGACAGGGCGACCGCTCGGCTCACCCCACGTTCGCCGACCCGATGGAAGTCGACAGATTCGAGGGGCGGCCACGTCCGAAAAACACCAACTACACGTGTGATTTTTGCGGGGTGCCGGGCCACCGAATCTTCGACTGCAACAAAATGAAGGCCGCACGCGCAGAGTATCGGGCACGCAACAGTGGCGGAAATCTTTCGGCCAATCAGAAGACAAAAAACGGGAGTCGCCAGTGATTGCGGATCTAGCGGGCGAAAATAAAAAGATCCGAAAGCGGCCGCGGGATTCCGGGAAAATCAACTTCGACGAAGATGATTCGACGCGAGAAGGAGGAAATGATGGGGGAAAATCTCCACCCCACGACCAGTCTTCGCCAGGGAAAATCGCCGAGGAAAAATACGACTCCGCGAAAAAAGACTCTGCCGAGACAGGGAAACTCCTTGAAGACCCAAGAAATTATAAGAATTCGTTAAAGCTATCTTATAAAGATGCTTTAATGAAAACTTATGATGTTCGAGGGGCTAGAGCCTTGGAGAAATTTCGGGAGGGACTCCAAAAGAAGCAGACAGCTGTGGAGATTATACCGGTACCGGACAACCTGGGGACCAAACTAAGGAGTGTGGAAAGAAGCCGACCTTTCCACGGAGTCAACGTCCTCTCCCGACACCAGCCCACAACGACTACCCGCTCCCCAGGGAAGACGTCGGTGGAGCTGAAGCAGCTCAAGAGGAAGCTGGGGGTCTACAAGAAGCTGCACAAACCCCGAACTCCTCCTACGGATGCATCCAGTTCTTCGGCATCAGTGACGCACACAGTCGTCAGGGAAACTCCGGGCCCTGGAGAAGAGCCGTTCTCCAAGCAACCTCGGCCAGCTGCCAGCTCAGGAGTAGACAGCAACACAAAGGTGTGTACGGAATATTGGGATGTACCCTATGACCCAATCAATGAAACTATCTTTGGGTACTCCGAGCAACGACTGCCCCTCATGCTCGAGGTCATCTGCAAAGGACGACGCCTCCAAGCACTCATGGACAGCGGAGCGTCACACACCGTCTGCGACAAGGCAATGATCGACCGACTTCGGGAAGAGTACAAGCCTTCAGGATTCTCTGCAACGATGGTGGACGGCAGCAAGTTACCAGCACACGGCGAAGCAGTGCTACACCTACAAATCGGACCACTGCGCTGGAGACCTGCACTCCCCATCACCAACATCAAAGGGCTTGACTTGATCTTCGGGCGAGACTTCCTGAAAAGATTCAACCCCGAGATCAACTGGGTGAACCGAACCGCAAGCATCTACAACAATGGACGGAGAGTACAGCTACCCAACTGGGACGATACTGGAGATATCCCAGTGGAGACACTCGCACGATTCGAGAAGGACGTGAAGCGGACCGACACCGGGTTCCTGGCGATAGCAACAGAAGTGGAGAATGACGGAGAGAAAGCCTCGGAAACTCCAGAAAAAATCAAGGAATTACTGAAGGAGTTCCAAGACATTCTTCCTGACGATCTTCCGAACGAGCTACCGCCATACCGAACGCATCAACACGAGATCGTGGAGGAACCGGGTTCGAAGCCAACCTTCCGAGCACCATATCGGCTCAGCCCTACGGAGCTGACCGACATGAAAAAACAGATCGAGTATCTCCTAGCCAAAGGACTCATCCGGCCATCCACTTCGCCGTACGGTGCCCCAGTACTCTTCACCCCGAAACCGGACGGAAGCCTGCGCATGTGCATCGACTACCGAGCTCTTAACAAGCAGACCATCAAGAATAAATATCCGATACCGTGAATCGATGACCTGCTTGACCAGCTTCGGGGAGCTACGGTATTTTCCAAACTGGATCTGCGGTCCGGATACTGGCAGATACGGATGGCGGACAACTCTATCCACAAAACTGCTTTCCGAACTCGGTACGGATCGTACGAGTATTTGGTCATGCCATTCGGACTCACCAACGCGCCGGCAACGTTCCAAGCCGAAATGAACCACATTCTACGACCACTTCTGGACGAATGCGTGGTGGTGTACCTGGACGACATACTCATCTACTCGCGCGACATGAAGCAGCACGTCGAACACCTGCGACGCGTCTTCGAAATTCTTCGACGGGAACGATTCTACGTCAAACTGTCCAAGAGCGAATTCGCCCTTGAAAAGGTCCAATTCCTAGGACACATGGTGAGCGCTCAAGGAGTTCACGTCGACCCCAAGAAAGTCGAAGCCGTACGTACGTGGAAGACACCCGAGAACGTGAAGGAGTTGCAGCAGTTCCTAGGCTTCGCTAATTACTACAACAGGTTCGTGCCACAGTATGCGAAACTCGCGGCACCACTCACGAATCTGCTGAAGAAGAACACGCCCTACAAATGGGAGACGAAGCACCAGGAAGCCGTGGAGCAACTGAAACAAGCAGTGACATCCGCACCGGTACTCATCTTGCCAGATCCCGAACGTGACTACGTCATTGAAGCAGACGCCAGTGATCAGGCCGTGGGTGCAGTCTTGATGCAAGACCAAGGGAATGGACTGCAACCAATTGCCTACCTCAGTAAGAAACTGCACGGGGCAGAACTCAACTACCCGATACATGACAAAGAGGCTCTTGCTATCATCATCGCCTTCAAAGCGTGGAGATGCTATCTCGAAGGACGAAGAACAACCGTCTACACCGACCACTGCAGCCTGAAATACTTGAAGACACAACCCAACCTTTCCAGGCGGCAGGTCCGGTGGATCGACTTCCTCGAGACACACTTCCACTACGACATCGTGTACAAGCCCGGCCACAAGAACAAAGCAGACGCTCTCAGCCGGCCTGCACACGTTGCCGCGATTCAGGTCGAAGGGATGAATCCACTACTCAAGGGACTCTTCACACACGGGTACGCCATCGACCCCGAAATTTCCTTGGCAGAAAAGCGACATCTGCTACAGTGGGACAGTGACATCGCGTACCGGAAAGGATCAACGAAAATCTGGGTACCCAATTACCCTCCTTTGCGCCAGTTACTACTCGAAGAATACCACGACGTCCTCTACGCCGGACACTTCGGTAGCAACAAGACGCTGACCGGTATCGCAAAGCACTACTACTGGCCCCACTTAGCAGAAGACGTCCAGAAATTCGTCACCTCGTGTGATACATGTCAGCGGATGAAGAGCAGCAAGCAGAAAAAGGCGGGACTACTGCAGCCTCTTCCTGTCCCAGAACAGCCATGGCAAGTGGTCAGCCTCGACTTCATCACCGGGTTACCACCTACCTCCAGCAGTCATGACGCCATCCTTGTCGTCATTGACAAGTTCTCCAAAATGGGACACTTCATCCCGACACACACGACGGCACGCACCGAGGAGACAGCACAGCTCTTCGTTCGTCACATCATCTCACAGCATGGCATCCCAACCACACTCATTTCCGACCGAGACCCCAAGTTCACCAGCAAGTTCTGGAAGGAACTTATGTCTCTTCTCGGGACCAAACTCGCCATGTCATCCGCATACCATCCGCAGACAGACGGACAGACCGAGCGCCTCAACCAAATTGTTGAGCAACTCCTCCGAGCAGCCTGCAAGGACGACATCTCCAAATGGGACTTGCACCTGCCCGTTCTCGAGTTTGCTTACAACAACGCCACACATGCCGCTACTGGACAGACGCCGTTCTTCCTCTGCTACGGACGCCACCCACTCACACCACAAAAACCGACAGCATCAGCTACAGTCCAACCAGCACATGATTTCATTACAACCATGCATCAACTTTGGGATCGGACCCACAAGCGCCTCCTTGACATTCAACAGCAACAAAAGCGCCAGGCCGATCGCCATCGCAACGACCACACCATCACGGTGGGAGACCAGGTGCTTCTTGACACCCGCAACCTGGACATCAGCCACCTCCCATCTAAACTTCGACCTCGCTTCTGCGGGCCTTTTCTCGTTGAAGCACAAGTCACTCCTGTTACCTTCCGCTTGCGCCTGCCAGCTACCTGGAAGATTCACAATGCCTTCCACGTCCAACTTCTGAAGCCCTATCGGGACCCGAACACAATTTTCGTCGGACGCCAACCGCCGCCGCCACCGCCCGTCCTCGTCCAGAATGAACCCGAGTACGAGGTCGAGTCCGTGCTCGCACACCGCCGTCGTCGGAATGGCACCGTGGAGCTTCTCATCCGTTGGAAGGGTTATGATCCTTCTGAGGACAGCTGGGTACCTGAGTCCGACATGGGTAACGCCCGTCGTCCTCTGCATGACTACCTTGTCAAGCAGGGTGTTATTTCTACCACCCAGCTTTGAGGGGGGGAAGTGTGAGAGTACGACCCCGTTACACCACTTGGCCTTTTCTTATTTCCTTCCCTTTTCATTTCTCTTTTTACCGCATCTCATTTGGTTTCCTATTCTTCCTTTTCCATTAACCTTTGGTTTATCCTGCTATTATCATTATATCACCGACCAGGCTTGGGATGTATTGGTGCGCTCTATCTAGCGTAATCCTGCCGTAATCCCTTAAAGCCAATAGCCTCGCGTGGCTATACGCAGGGTGATTCTATCTTCTAGAAGGGTCTATTCCCTTAGGATAAGATAAACCTGGTTACCTGATGTACTCTGGAAGTATAAAAGCGCCTTGTACTGATCGATAGTGCAACCTTTCCTCGACACATTCGATCCTGTGACAGGTAGGCGCTTGATTGTGTCGCCCGAACGATGAATTGTCGAGGCTCATCGGCGCTAATCCCATGTTTCCTCCGTTGCTCTGTGTTGAATGCGCAGGTGTCCTTGTCTGCTGCTGCTGCTCGAAGTGCGACATGAAGCTGAAGAACCTTTCCATAAGATTCGGATCCACGCTTGAAGAGGGTGATGGGGTCACCATTTCCGGTGTTCTTCCTGTTGTTTCTTGAGCAGCGCCGGTCTCGGTTTGCAGTCCTGAAGTATGCAATCCAGAGTTGCCGGGTTGAATGTCTTGGGTGCTGGGTGAGCCCGTAGAGATTTTCTTGCCCTTGCTGTCCATGGCTTGTAATCAATGAAGTCGTTGAATTGCAGATTGTAGATAGAGCGTAGTTGCTGGGAGTTTGGTCTCTGACCAGCTCTCATACCATGTTGGGCTGATAAATGCCCTTAGGATCTTTCAGAGACTAAGTCCCAGTTGAAGAATAAGACTTGAGTAGTGCAGCGGAAGTTGAGGTAGTTGAACCCTTGTACTAGTATATGAGAACAAGTGATTGATTAAAGAGACAAGCATACAGCAATATATAGAAAATAGGAAAGTAAAGCAGTTGTAGAATACAGTTGCAGGAGCGGTTATCGAGTCGCACAGCGACTCGATTGTCGCTTCGGTTACCATCCGCGCTGTTGTAACGGTCGGTCGCAACCTCCAGTTGCGACTCTTCAAGTCCCTTCGCGTTCTTTGCCCATCCCCTCGTGTAACCTCCGTTGACTCGCGTACCCGTTGCGATCTTCCTCGAGTGTAGTGTTACACTTCAGAAACGCTTAAGTCCTTTGAGATATTTCCAACACTTGTTAAGTGTCGACCAGAATTTTCTGAAGAACAAGTTGATAATTAAAGTTGTACAAGCTACTTTTATATCTGCTAGAAGTACCTATTCGGTGATGTACCTGTTCGAGCTATTTGCGCTATGCGCTCTAACCGCTACCGAAAAGAGCGCGACTGTTCGTGTGACTGAAACGGCTTGCTGACGTAATCATCCAGACGAGCGCTATTTGCTGACGTCATTCTACGGATGCTAACTACAGTGTAACTCGACAATATCTATCGGAACTACTTAAAGAAATGCTTAAGTACGATTTTACCACAACGGGGTAAATTTTTTTATGAATTTGGATGTGCATTACGAATCTATGATTCTCTTTTATCCTTCTATATGGGGGAATTGTTGAGAAAGCATAAAAGGAATGCCTCATCATAGAGGACACCTTGTACAAGCTGCTATGGTCAACTGTGCATGTGAAATAGTGAAATTCTTCAGGGGGAGGCACCGCTTGCTTGAAGGGTATTGGCGGGATACCAGAAAGCGCGGTTCGCGAACGGTGCTCTGACGATTGGTGAGCGATGTGGAGCCCTCTGGCGACACAGCCCTCGTGGTTTCCCGCACTTTCTACCGCAAGATCACAGCTGCTCAAGCTCAATCGACGATCACAATGTCACCGATCCCTTCATTCTGACCGAGATAGGCGAAGCGGGGCGAGAAGGGACCACCTGAGCATTGTTCAGGCGCTTTGGGGGCACTGGCGTCTGCTTCGCCTCGCCATGCGATGCTCCTTGGGATTCGGGAACATCAGCTCATGGCATAAGCGTGGTCATGGCATCAGCTCCTGGCTCATGGACAGACCATCAGATGCAAGCATAGAAGCAGATTTTCAGTTCTATAGCTGTTTCTGGGGGGTGCTGGTCAAGGTCTCTCTCCTTTGGTCTTGCCTTCACCGTTTCAGGACATACACCTGTCCTGGATTGCCCATGTCTATTCAACGAGTCGTTGCTCGGTCGTTAGTTAGCCTATACGAATGGGTCGAATTGCCTGCATTAGGCCGACACTGTTAGTGACGAATGTCGGCGATTCAGATTAGACTGCAGCGAGTCAGCGATTAGTTCCGCTGACGACTAAATGTGCTGGGGCCCGTTATCTCGAATGTGATCGCATACTTTTAGCCAAAAAGCGCGATCCGTTCATTCAGATTATCCAGAGCAATCGGATCTACATTCCAGAAACCTTTTATGCGGCCATGGATCCAGCATCGGCGACGCGGTTTCAGGATAACCTAGAGGACAAGTCTCGCGTGGAGATCAAGCGCCTGTGTCGCCAACTCGGCGTCAGCAGCCGAGCAGCGACGGTGGGTCGTCAATTCGTTGGCCTAGCAACGGCTGCTGCTCGCTTTGAGCGCGTCATGTGAAGATCAGGCGCAGGGCAATCAAGTCATTGACCTCTTGTCATTGCCGTCTTCCAATCCTCGCTATGATTCCGCCACCCTTAGCTCGTTATCAGGAATTCTCCATCTCCGTTCTCTTCGTTCTAAATCCTCCACTCCTCTTCTCTTCGTCCTTCTCTTCTCCGTGCTTTTCCTCTTTCCCGTGCATCGTACGGCCTTGTGCAGACATCTATGCTGGTCGCTAGAATCAGGACTCGCCTCCACGCCTCACCAGCATCGGGTCCTCCAGGCAGGTCGGTCCATTTTCCCATCCCGTCCGTTCCCCCATCAGCAATGGTTGCTAGATTCACCGGTCAACGCACTTCCCTCGTTCCTTCCCTCGCCATTGCGATTCCTCCTTCTTCTGTCCAGCGTCCACCAACTCTATCTCTTGTTTGACCCACCTCCCCGTGCAGCGGAAAACCTTCCCCTTCCGACAATGGCGTCGTTTGCGAGAACGGTCGTCAGGACGAGCCCCGCAGCGAGATTCGGAGCCAGAGAAAGGATCCGAACCAAGCGCAGGAGAAATCACGCGCTTCTCGACTCTTCGGAGGGCTGATTCGCCGCAGCAGCCCCGCGAGACGACACGAGAACTCGCAGAAGCCACAGGAACAGCCGCAGCAGCAGCAGCAACAGCGACATCAGGAGTTGCAAAATGAGCACACGAGGGATGGAGGCGGAGCAGCGGCGGCAGGACCGCCTCTGCATGTCAGCGGCAGGAGGACGACCACCCACCCCGCACAACCAGCCGTACCGTATGTTCGTACGATGGATCCGTCCGTTAAAGAGGCAGTCGCGCGTGCTTATAGCGAGGTTGCTGGTACGTACGCCAGCTCGATGCATTTTGGGGGCAGTGGGGGAAGCGAGGGGTCAGAGGAGGTGGCTCAGGAGGTGAAGGGACACGTGGCGGAGAAGCGTGACGAACACGTGGTAGAGCAACGCAAGGGACGTGCGACAAAGGAAGGCGCAGGACACGTGGCAGCAGCTGACTTGACCGCGAGTGAGAGGGGCGCGCTGGGCGTGAGTGGGAGGAGCCGGGCGGTGAGGAAGCAGAGGGAGCGCGTGGGCCCGGAGGTGGAGGAGTCGAAGCGGCGGATTCTGGCGGCGTTCCTCCGAGACATGGACGGCGCCGAGAAACCCGCCGCGCACGCCGCCAGCCTCGTGCAGCTGAGCCGATCCGGAGAGATGAGGCAGCAGGAGGAAATGGGGTGGCCAGGCGAGGTGAAGAGTGGCGGCGTTTCAGCAGAAGGGAAGGAGACGCGGGACGTCGAAGCCGGTGATGGGATGGGGCAGGGAGAGAGTGCAGTGGTGGGTGGTGATGAGCATGACAGGGGCGACAGTGTCGGTGAGCGCTGTAGCGGGGACGAGGACGATGAGGAGGAGGTGGAAGAGCACGAGGGTGACGACGAGGAATGTGACAGTCAGAGTGAGAAGTATGGCGATGATGCGGACGAGGCGGACAAGAGCGACGCACCTGTGGATCTAGAGTCGCTCATGGCTATGAGCGCTCACTCGCAGCTCGTGGGCATGGGCGCTGGACGACCTGCGGATATGAGTCGCGAGTGCGGCGAATCTGCGACTGAAGCCGATGCTGCCGCGACCGAGGCTACCACTGCGGCCATCCGTGCAGAATCACATGCCGCGAAGGCGAATAGTGCCAAGGCAGAAGGGCCTCTGATAGGCACCAACGCTCCGCACGCTGCTCCCCCTACCGTTGCGTCGTCTGACTTCCCCCCCTCCGCCTCCTCCCCGTCCGGTAGGTCCTCCAGTAGCGACTCTCTCGGCCCCACCACGCCCGCCGACTCCATCACCATGATCGACTCGAGCACGTCCGGGGACGACACCAGCGACTCCCGCACCGGCGACTCCCCCACCAGCAATTCCGCTACTAGCGTCATCCCCGTTACAGGCAGCAACCCCCACGACCCCTCGGGGTTGGTGGACAGCGATTCTGCCGCTGCGGACGGCAGGGTGGTGCGGGGGAGAGTGGATGAGGAGGATGAAGGGAGAGTGGGGGAAGCGGAGGGCGGGCGGGAATGCTTAAGGGAAGAGAAGATGGATTGTGGGAAGCTGGATTTGAATGTGAGTGGTGCTGACGTGGCGGATCCTGGGATTGCTGCCAGTAACGAGGAGGCTGGCAGCGGGAGACGGAGCAGGAGGCGGTGGACGGATTCCGCTCCCTCGGGGGTTAATGGGCCTTCCGCATGGGCCAGGGGAGGGGGAGAGGAGTGGGCGGAGAGTGTCGCGGGGGAAGGACGGGGATGTGCGGAGAATGGGGAGGGGGAGGGAAGGGAAGGCGGGCAGGGGGGGGGCGTGGGCGGGGGAAGCTTGCGCATGAGATGGCTGGTGTTGGCGGAGGACAATGAGGAAGAGGAGGAATGGGGAGGCGATGGGGATGAGGAGGGCAATGGGGAAGAGACATTCGGCAAGGAAGCAGATGAGATCGATGAGAGGTTGGAGTTGGAGGAGGAGTTGGAAGGGGAGTTGGAACGGCTTCCATCCCTTCTTTTCCCCACCTCCGTGAGTGTCCCCTCCACGCATTCGCCCTCATTCCCCTCACTCCCGTCGTCCTCGCCCTGCCCTCCACACCACGCGCTCCACCAAGACGCGTCCCAACCGACACAGCAGCACGTCGCGCTGCTGGACTCTTCCCAGCCTGCCGCCCACCTGCAGCCACTGAACGCTGCCGCCCCATTCAGCCAGCCGAGGGACGAGCAGCAGCAGCAGCAGCAGCAGCAGCAGCAGCAGCAGGGGGGAATGGCAGTGATGGCGGGGTGGCCGCAGCAGCACGAGTATCTCCCTCTGCAGCCGCCCATGCAGCTGCCCGCCGTGCCCGCCCTGCCCAACAGCCTCTCCTCCATCAAGCGCCGCCTTTCCCCTCGCGTTCGGAAGCCCACTCGCTTCCTCACTGCCTCCCGCCCCCTCATTTCTCCGCCCTCCGTCAATGCTGCTGCTGCGGCTGCGGTTGCTGCCGCTGGCGCTGGTTCTGGGAGTGCTCCCGCTGCCTGTGGCCTTTCTGCTGGTGCTTCTAAGGATAATCCCCCTCCTCCATCTGTAGCTGCTGATTCTGCTGCTGCTGCTGCTGCTCCTGCTGCTGCCGGTGCAGGGAGTGGTGGTGGCGGGGCGGGTGTGTCGGATGGCAACACGGCCGGCAAGGATAAGGTCCGGAATGCTGACCCTGACGTGACACTAGGAGCCCAGCTAGAGCACAGCCCAGCTGACAGTGCGGCTGCAGCTGCCAGTGCTCAAAACAGCCCTCTGCAAGCGCCTTGGCAATCTCCCTCCCGTGCAGCTGCATCGGTGCCTGCGCCACCAGCATCCACATCCATATCCGAACCCCATCTTTCCTCCTCCTCTCCGTCTGTTACCGCCACCTCTCATTCAGCATCCGTCAGCCACTCAGTCTCGTGCGCGAGCCACACGACAGGGCCTGCCAGCCATGTGATCGACCTCGAGGAATGCTGCCTGTCAGCTGAATCTAGGCCGTCTGAGCAATCTAGGCCGTCTGAGCAATCTAGGCCGTCAGCTGAATCGAGCCCATCAGCCAGCTTTCGGTCGTCAGCTGAACCTAGGCCATCAGCTATATCCAGCCCGTCAGCCGAATCTAAGTTGTCCGCCAAATCTAGGCGGTCAGCAGAATCTAGGCCGTCGGAGGAGGTACTGGCACCAAGGGAGAGGGCGATAAGCGGTGGAGGCAGCAATCAGTCGGCTGCTTCTGATAGGGGCGAAGGCAAACGAGACTATACCGAGAACTGCAGTCGTGCAGTGGCTGCCGCGATGGCCAGTAGCAGTGATAATGCGGCGGAGGGAGAGGAGAGCGCAGGCGATGGAGGCAGAGAGAGGAATGGGGCAGCAGAGGGTGAGGGTGCTGGTAGTGACGCCGCTTGCCCGCTCGGCACTGCCAGTAGACAGTGGGTGAGAGGGCCCGCGAGTGGTGGCAGTGGAGGGGAGCGAGGGAGTGTGGATGTCCGGAGTGAGGGAGGGAGAGGAGGTGTAGGTGAGAGGGGGGGGAGAGAGGGTGAGGGCAGTGAGGGGGAGTTGAGCACTGGCTCTGGGATGGCGGGGGAGGACAGGGAGGAAAAATCGTTTGACTGGTCGTGGCTTGACGCAGAGATTGACAGCAATAAGAGGCGGGAGAACCAAGAGGATATGGCGGAGGATGCGGATGAGGCGGAGGATGCGGATGAGGCGGAGCGTGTGTTCATAGAAATGGTGGGAGGGGAGAGAGAGAGAGATGGAGAAGAAGGGCGGGAGGAGAAGCGAGCGGATACGGTGGAGAGCGGTGAGCAAGCAGGGGTGGCTATGGGGGAGGGGCAGCTGAGAGAAGGCAGAGCGGCAAGCGGTGAAACGGAGGGTCGGAGAGTGGAGGAGGAAGGGGAGGACGAGAGTGGAAGCGCTGAGAGTGGCCAGCGTAAGTATGGCGATACGAGCCTTGCTGTGCCGAGCACTGCCTCCTCTTCTCCTTCACTTTCTCTATATCCCCACAGCCTCCACTCTGCGCCAGCGGCCATCTCCTCCTTCTGCACTTCCCTCCTCTCCCCCCCGCGCCCTGCTTTCTCCGGCCTCCCTTATGCTGGCTGGGGAGGCAGAGAGGGCAGTGCAAGGGAAGGCGGCACGGAGGGAAAACTCATAGCAGCAGCAGCAGCAGCAGATGAGGCTACCTCTGACGCGCGCTGCTCAACGCCTGCTGCTGTCGCAGTGCCTGCTGTAGCACCAGGTGCCCTTGTGAATGTTTCCCTGCAGTGCTGGGAGGCCGTGCAAGTGGGCGACGCACAGGGTCTGTCCGCGTCTGCAGGCTCCGGAAAGGAGCAGGAAAGGCAGGAGGAGGTTGGGCAAGAGGCTTGCGGTAAGGAGACTGGCGGAGAGGCTGGCGGTTACCAGGTTGAAGGCGCGGCGGGGAATTTGGGGCTAGGAGGGGATGACGAGGAGCAACGAGGTGAGGAGGAGGAGAGAAAGGATGAGGAAACAGCCAATAGCGACAATGCACGTGGCGTGGAGAATGCAGTAGATGCGGAGGAGAAGGGAGGGGCACACAAGAGAGAGGACGAGGAGGGTGCGGCAGAGGAAATGGGAAGCAGTGGCACAGGCGAGGATGAGCCTGCGAGCTCGGACGAGGTGCTTGAGGAGTGCGTGGGCGTGGAGTGTGGAGGCGTGCAGGAGGCATGCTCTCACGAGGCAGTGAGCTTGAATGGCGCCAGTGCGGCACTGGCACTGCACGGCTCACCGGGGACACGCGAGAGGGGCGGAGAGGCAGTAGTGGAGGCAGCAGGCCACGTATGGCATGCTCTGGGGGTTGACCCGGCGTGGCAGGGGCATGAGGAGGGGCGCATGCCCCCTGCTGATGTTGCGGCCGATATTGGTGCTGGTATTGCTGGTTATGGTGGTGACGCTGACTGGAGCAAGAGCAAGAACCTACAGGGACAGGTCATTGGGGATATCAGCACCTGGGATGCTGCCTGTGGGGCTGTTGCCTTCAGTTGCAGCCACCCTAGCAGCAGCAGCAGGTTGATCCCTGTGGCATCAAGGCGGCATGTCATCCGACCGTTCACTACCAGCCCCTCTCTCAGCCTGCTTGACAACCCCCTCCTCACTGCTCCTGCTATCTCCACCTCCGCAGCCACTGCTGCTGCTGCTGCTGCTGTTGCGGCTGTCACTGCCGAAACTGCTAGTGCTGCCACTGCCCCTCACGGTGATGCAGCCATTGGCGCTACAGCCACTGCTGCTACAGCCACTGCCGCTGCCACTACCACTGCCACTGTGACAGCAACAACAGCCGCAGCAGCTGGAGAAGGCAGCCCCTTCCGCCACCCTGCTCGCCGCCTTGTTCCCTCTGCCTCCTCCCCCGCCCTCCTCCTCACCTCCCTCGTACCAAACCGCCCAGTCTCTCCCTCCTTTCCCGTCCGCCCTCCCTCCCCTGACCCCACTCGCCCCTCCTCCCCCCCCTCCTCCCTCCCCTCCTCCCACCCCTCCTCGCCCACTGCTCGCTCCGCCCATGCCAGTCGCCCCTCGTCCCCCACCATCCCCCTGCCTGACCGCCCATGGCTAAGAGGCGCCCTCCGCCGCACCCTGGAGCGCGCCCAGGCAGCAGAGATGGCGGCAGAGGCGCTGGCAGCGATGGACGCGGGGATGGGCGCACAGACGGGGGCAGGGATGGGAGGTGAGGTGCGTCTCGATGTGGAGAGGCAGCAGCAGCAGCAGCAGCAGCAGGAGGAGAAGCAGGAGGAGAAGCAGGAGGAGAAGCAGGAGGAGAAGCAGGAGGAAGAGGAGGAGGAGGCGACCTGTGCAGTGAGTGGGTGCAGCGGTGATGGTGACCCGAGCTCAGACGCTTTTGCTGAACATGAGTGCGACGGCGTGTCTGCCTGTGGTGGCGTGTCTGCTTGCGATGGCGTGCTCGCCCGTACGCAAGAAGCCAGCAAGGGCAGCAATGCTGCTTCTGCTTGTGCTAGCGCTGGTGCTGGCCCTGCTATCGCTGCTAGCGATATTGTTGCTGATCCCGCCGTTGCCACCCGAACAGCACCTGCTACAGTCACAGCAGAAGAATCTGCAATTGCAGTGGGTGCAGGAATCACAGGTGCTGCTGCTGAGTCTGTGGGTGCCCAAAAAACTGCAGTGGGTAATCCTGCAGGTGGTGTGGGCATGGCAGCGCACCAGTGGCAGGTGAGCAGTGCAATGGGCACAGCCATGGGCGGCAGGTCCAGTCACATGGATTGCAGGGGCAGCCATACTGTTACGAGGGCCTCCCATAGGGATGCACAGGCGCAGGTTCGGATGTCCTCTGTCCTGCAGCGCACTCATCCCACTCCCACAGGGGCGCCCACAGGAGCGCCCCACGTGCAGTCTGTGCAGCCCCATGCAGGTGCACGAGGGGCCCAGAACCCCTCGGTCTCTGGAGCTAGAGAGAGCAGCAACCCCTTTGCAGTGCCTGTCCCTGCCATGCCTCGTCTGCCCTTCAAGCTCTCCGCCAGAAAGCCTACTGCTGCCGCACCCACAGTACCGCTGGCTGGCACTCCTCCTCCAACGGCCGCCCCTGCTGCCCCTGCTGTTGCTCCCATGATGCAAGAGCAGCCCCAAGGTGGTGCTTCTGCTGCTCCTGGACCGCCTGGAGCCTCTGGTGCACCACGAGTGGCAGGAGTTGCCGCAGGAGGCCTGGCAGGGATGGCAGGTGGGGGGCTACAGAAAGAGGCAGCAGTGGAGGTGGAGGAGAGTTGCGGATCGTGCAGCATGGCTGTGAGCAACAGCGTGCGCAACAGCACCGGCATGAGGCCCACCAACAATGCGAGGAATTCTGGCAGCGCCGCACAGAGGAGCGCAGTCGCAGGGCAGAGAATGGCATTGAAGAGGCACGAAGGTAAGGGCGCGCCAGTGGGTAGGCAATCAGCGGCTGCATCTGCAGCTAAAGGCGGTGCTTCTCCTTCTGCCGCTGCCTCAGCAGCAGCAGCTGCTGGAGGCCTGAAGCGAGCCTCTGCTGTGGGGGCCAAAGGTTCTGGCGTGCCAGCAGCAGCAGGGGCAGCAGCAAGGGCAGCGCCAGGGGCAGCGGTGACGGGACGGTCGAATGGAGCAGAGTCCGGTGTAGGCGGGTCAGAGGCAGGGGAGGAGTGGAGCAGCTCTGGCAGCAGCAGAGGGAAGGAAGGCGGGGGAGGAAGAGGAGCGGGGCTGCGTCAACAGGCGTCAGTGCCAGCGTCTCACCAGTCGCAGCAGTCTCAGCAGTCCCCCATGGTGCAGCAGCAGCACTTCCTGCAGGAGATTGCGTTCGGCCCTGAGTGGGCCGCAAAGGCAAGGGCGAGGGATGAGGAGATGCAGCAGAGGAATGCAGCGGACAGGAGGGGGCAGCTGGAGGGGCGGTGGGGGGTGGTGTGCGAGGGGTGCATCAGCCATTCAGCAGGCCGCTGTTTGGGGAGAGGAACTCGAGTCCGGTGAAGAACATGATGCCGCTTGCTCAAGGTCATATCACGACACAGGCGCACATGCTGACTCAGACCCAGCAGCAGCAGCAGCAGCAGCAGCAGCAGCAGCAGCAGCAGCAGCAGCAGCAGGTGCAGGCAGGGCATGGAATGGTTCCAGCAGAGACAGTGCGGCCATTTGAGCGGAAGCTGTTTCAGCAGGCGACCATGGCAGGGCAGGTCAGCCCCACGGCACCACACTGCGTCCCTGCTGCTGCTCCTGCTGCTGCCTCCTCAGCTTCTGCTACTGGGAGCACACGCATTGCTCCTGCTGCTACCTCTAAATACTCTACTATGAATGCTGCAGCAGCCTACATGCAACAGCAAGCTTCCGATCCCTTCCTACACAATCCGCTCCCCTCACTCACCCACAGCAGCGCTGCCACTAGCACCTCCACCCCTCCTCTCTCCCCTCGCACACCTCGCTCTCTCGTCACTCCAGCCACTGCAACCAACCCTTATCTCCCCCCTCCCAGATCAAACCCCACCTCTCCCCGCCTCCCTGTCATGGGTACCGCATCTCTCTCTCCTCCCCCCTCGCCCCGCTCCTACCACGTGCTACAGTTCGCCATGGGGGGCACGCCCAATGCCAGCCCCACCCACCCCCTGGCAGCCTGCTACAACACTCCGCTCAGCCCCACAGTCGGCCCCTCTTCCCTTGCTCCACGCAGTCCGGCGCATCCCTCTGCAGCAGCTCCTGTTCCCCCCCTTGGCCCCACACGCACCACCGCACCCTCTCATGCTCCTGTGAGTCCGAGGCATGCTGCCGTGACCATTTCTCCACTCAACTCGCCTCACAAGCCACAGCCAGTCATGATGCATGCAGGTTTGCATCCTTCCGGTGTGCATGGCGGCATGAACCATGCAGGCATGCATGGTGGCATGAACGCTGGCAGCATGTGTGGTAGCATGCATCAGGCTGGGACTGGCAATCTCCAGCAGCCTGGCCTCCATGCACAGTATTACGTGCAGCCACTGCCACTTCACCAGCAGCAGCAGCAGCAGCAGCAGCAGCAGCAGAGCCCATATCGCAATCGCCCATGGCTGCAGCAGGAGAATCGCCAGCCGTTCATCGCCGGGCCCAACCCCAGTCCACCACGAGCAGCCTCCCCCCACGCCACCACTGCAGCCACGCCCTTCGTCTCAGGCCCCAACCGCAGCCCTGCAAGCCCCAGCCCAGCCAACTGCATGCCTGCCAACCGCAGCACTTCATGCACCCCTGCTGCACACCCTGCTCCAGGGACAGCGGCACCACCCGTCCCTGCTGCTGCAGGCCATATTGGTAGCCCAAACCGCTGCATCTCTCCCGTGCCCTTCAGCCCCTCGCCCTTCAGCCCCACTGGCAGCCCAGTGCGGGCTATCCACGCTGGAGCTGCGTCCCCCACCGCTGCCAGCCCTGCCAGCACCGGCACCCCTGACAAGGCCACCACGCCGTCGCGCTATGGCTCCCCGCTGCCCGCCCGAGGCCCGGTTGGTAGCATGTTTGTTGCAGGCCCCAGGAAAGGCAGTGCGGCGGCCATGGTTGCTCGGAGGAAGCTTGAGGCCAAAGCCGCTGCTGCGGCGGCGGCTGCTGCTGCTGCTGGTGACGGTGCCGGTGCACATGGGGGTGATGTGGTGGCAGGAGGGTCAGGAGCAGGGGGGGCAGCAGTGACAGGAGGAGTGGGAGTAGTGGCTGGGCAACGGACTGGAGGGCCAGCAGGGAGGGTGGGCGGTGGTACGGCGTTGGCAGCAGAGGCACAGGTTGGAGGAGTGCTGACATCATCATCAGTCATGAATACACGACAGGGAGTCATGGGGGGATCCACTGCACCTGCAGGTGTGCCTGCTCCTAGTGCAATGCCGCACGTGGTCCCTCATTCTGCCAGCAGCACTGCAGTGAAGGCACCACATGCCCTCGGCGTGGCACAACAGCTGCATTCCAGCCATGCACCTCCATCAGGTGGACCTGTAATTCCTCCTGTTAGTAGCTCCGCACGTAAATGGTTTGTAGGCAGCAGGTGATGGAAGAGTCATCAAGTTGACAAGAGAGCGAGGAGTGAGCATGTGTGGTGATCTGTCACAGAATGGACCTCAAGGCGTGAAAAGGGGGTCTCCAAACTTGTAGGCAGCGGTCACATTAAGGGAGATCGCGATTCTTATGAAACTATGAGCTCATTAAAGTTGTTGAGAACTATTCTTATGTTACATCGTATTTGTCGCAATTTTTGCACAGCCATGCTTTCTCAGCTCTGCTTTTGGAGCTTAGCGATGCATGGCTAACGAGAGGACGCCAGTCAATCGTTGAGCAAAGGACACGTGCCACTTGCCGGCTAGCACAGTGGAACGCCTAGGCGCACTTCGGTGGCCGAGCCTACCTATTCGGTTCGCTCACAAAATCAAGCCCCTGCCGCCATCAAGGCAGACGAAGGTCAGCGTCTGCCAAACCGAACCACTTCCACCTGAAATGAGAGTGGAGCAGGTTCAGCCGTGCCGAACCAGTTCAACGACCAGAGTTCCCCCCAGCCAGACGCCTAACCAATCAGGCCCACAAATCCCGCTACAGTACCAGCTGCTGCTGTTACAGGGAACTCTTCTTGTCAGTGACCGGGTGAGCGGTGGTATATGTCGGCGCTGGAGAAGAACGCGGCGACTGTGGCGAGACTGCGACAGGCTTCTCGTGTGACAGGCAAAAGCTGGTCTGCTTCGGTTGGCGGTCCTCGGATCGCTGGTGGTGGGACTCGGCTGGGTCCTGCTGCTGGTACTGCAGGTGATGGTTTGGTTGGGATACTTGCGGGTATTTGTCTTTCTTGTCTGATGACTGCTAATGCTCGTGTTCTTTCTGCTGCAGGTATGGTGTTGGAGTGCCAGAATCCGTCACTGTCGAAGTCGGGATCAAGATCCGGCGGGTGTGTCCATGCGGCAAACGATACGATGCCGTCGCTGTCGGCAGTGCCGCGGTCGGGGACGAAGTCCAACACGAAGACGCCGGACTTCAGGAGGGCACGGCCTATGAAGAGACCGCCCTTCCCGTGGTAAAGTCGAAACTCGTTGGAGTAAGAGTCGCACTCCAGGTGAATCCCCTTGGCCATTAGTTGGCTTACGCTTAGTAGGTTGTATCCCAGGTTGTCGACAATGAGGACTTTGTTGAGCTGAAGTATGACGTTCGTCTCCATGGATTGTAACTAAACCACGCCTTGTCTGTTTGTCTTCAGGTTTTCGTTGTTGGCGACGGTGATGATGACGTCGCGGTTGAGGCGTTTCTCCTGTTGCACGAAGCGTCCCGAAGAGCACATGTGTTGACCGCAGCAGCTGTCCAAGAACCAGGTGTTTCGCCCGGTGGGTTCGGCGTTGGCGACCGCAGCATATGTTGGATTGACTTGAAGTCCTTGTGAGCGCGGTGGTGGGAGCTCCTCTTCGTCTGGTGCGTAAGTGGGTGGTGATCCGGGTGTGCAGTTGTCGATGTGTACCATGCAGTTAATAATGTTTGGTGTCTGTTGTGCAGATGTTGAAGAGCGCCTTGGAGGACTTTCTTGAGTGGAAGCGACTTGTGGGTCTACTGGGCGATAAACGCGAGGGCGTGTGCGGTTGACCTTGGAGTGCCCGGAAGTCTGGCAGTTGTGGCAGAACGGTGGTACGAAAGTAAGTCCTCTGTTGTCGCGTTGATCTTGCTTGCCGCGTCGATTGTAGTTGTTGTCGTTCCTTCGTTGAGTGTAGAAGACTAACTGCTGCTGCTTCCTTGGTTGTCTTTCTTCGAACACGTCCATCTCCTGTTGTTCAGCGTGAAGCTCGGCGCAGAGGTGCATCTCCGAAATCCTTCCGTGGGCGCGAAGAAGCGATCGTGTGGTTCTCCATTCTGGCCCGAGCCCGGCGAGGACAAGCGTCACGAAGCTCTCTTCAGTGATTGTTCCTCCGCACCGAAGCAGGCGGTCGCGGAGGGTCTGGCAGCGACTCATATACTGCATCGCCTTTTCTCCGGTCTTCATCTGTATTGTTGTCAATTGTTGCATGAGTCTGCTTTGTGTCACGCTGTCGTTTGCTTGATAGAGGCACTTGAGGTGATGCCATGCGAGTTCTGCGGAGTTGCCATAGCTCCTGTATGTTCTGATGCTCTGCTGTTCTTGTGGTGACAGATTTCTCAGGAGAACTGTATACGCCAGCAGCGACTGATACGTGAAGATTTTTTGCTCCTTTCCAGTGCCGTTGCTTGGGAATGGCAGGGACCCGTTGAAGTATCCCAGGAGATGCGCAGCCTCCATCAGCAGCTCGAACTCGAAACTCCAGGTAAAGAAATCGTGTCCGTTGAATGGTGAGGATGTCTGCAGTTTAATCACGTGTGAGAATTGCGCTTGGAGGCTTAAAATCTCGTTTGGTGTCTGTTGTGATGCAGCTGCTGTTGGTTGGGCACGGGGCGGCATGAACTCGAACGTCCCCGGTGAAGAGTGATAAGGCGCAAAGGTAGGCGCTTGATTGTGTCGCCCGAATGATGAATTGTCGAGGCTCATCGGCGCTAATCACATGTTTCCTCCATTGCTCTGTATTGAATGTGCCTTGTCTGCTGCTGCTGGTCGAAGTGCGACATGAAGCTGAAGAACCTTTCCATAAGGTTGGGGTCCACGCTTGAAGAGGGTGATGGAGTTACCATCTCTGGTGCTCTTCCTGATGTTTCTTGAGCAGTCCCGGTCTCTGTCTGCAGTCCTGAGGCGTGCAGTCCAGAGTTGCCGTGTTGAGTTACTTGGCCGCTGGGTGAGCCCGTAGAGATTTTCTTGCCCTTGCTGTCCATGTCTTGTAATCAATGAAGTCGTTGAATTGAGTTGAGTTGCAGGTTGTTGATAGAGCGCAGTTGCTGGGAGTTTGGTCTCTGACTAGCTCTCATACCATGTTGGGCTGAGAAAAGCCCTTAGGATTTTTCCAGAGACTAAGTCCCAGTTTTAAAAGGCTTGAGTAGTGCAGCGGAAGTTGAGTAGTTGAACCCTTGTACTAGTATATGAGAACAAGTGATTGATTAAAGAAACAAGCATACAGCAATATATAGAAGATAAGAAAACAGTTGTAGAGTACAGTTACAGGAACGGTTTATCGAGTCGCACAGCGACTCGATTGCCGCTTCGGCTACCATCCGTGATGTTGTAACGGTCAGTCGCAACCTCCAGTTGCGACCCTTCGAGTCCCTTCGCGTTCTTTGTCCGCCCCCTCATGTAACCTCCGTTGACTCGCGTGCTCCCCTGTAGTCTTCCTCGAGTGCAGTGTTACACTTCAGAAACGCTTAAGTCCTTTGAGATATTTCCAACACTTATGTTACATCGTATTTGTCGCAATTTTTGCACAGCCATGCTTTCTCAGCTCTGCTTTTGGAGCTTAGCGATGCATGGCTAACGAGAGGACGCCAGTCAATCGTTGAGCAAAGGACACGTGCCACTTGCCGGCTAGCACAGTGGAACGCCTAGGCGCACTTCGGTGGCCGAGCCTACCTATTCGGTTCGCTCACAAAATCAAGCCCCTGCCGCCATCAAGGCAGACGAAGGTCAGCGTCTGCCAAACCGAACCACTTCCACCTGAAATGAGAGTGGAGCAGGTTCAGCCGTGCCGAACCAGTTCAACGACCAGAGTTCCCCCCAGCCAGACGCCTAACCAATCAGGCCCACAAATCCCGCTACAGTACCAGCTGCTGCTGTTACAGGGAACTCTTCTTGTCAGTGTTCGCTACTCTCGAGGCCGAAACACCAACTTCCAGGTTTCACGTTATGCCTGCAGGCAGTACAGTGTCAGCTCAACCATCAGCATCAGCGCTGTGGGGAAATTGGAAGTCAGTCCTACATTCCAGAGGTATCTGATGATATTCTTAGCTCGGTCTATCAGTCGTCAGATCGAGTGGTTGCAGGTAGTGCTAGCTCCTTCTAGAACTAGCCGTCCTTTTCAGGCCGTTTAGTTTTTGGAAGTATTTGATTCCTTTCGTCGTCCTTTGGGCTGTTTCTTGGACGTCCAGCGTACAGGAATTAAATTTCCACCTGCTCCTAGTTTCGCCATTCAAATGGAGCGGAGACCGCCTAACCTGTCGCCCAGTTCGCCGTCCAAGTCGCATGGCCGTCGCAGCCGGCCGTGGTACATGCACGTGCTCGGCGAGCACTACCAGGGGGCGTACCTCCTAGTCGGCTTCCTCGTAGCGTCGGCCATCTTCTCGATGCTGCCCGCCGGCTATCCGCGACCGTCGCCGTTAGATACGGGTTCGTCAACCGTCGGCGACGGCCACGCGTTCTTCTCGGGCGTCCAGAGGTAAGCATCAGGGGCTGCACCCGTTAATGCGTCCGTCTGACATCTCTTTGCGACGCGTTTGTTATTCTTGCACGCGCTTATCCCTTGACCGATGCTTGTCCCTAATATGTCATAACCTTGATCCAAATGACATTTGAATCGACTCAAAAGTCCTCCCGCTTGACCACTGTTTTTCCCTAGTCTTTCATAGGCTTAGTCCATCGCCTTGTTCTCTCGATTATTCTCATTCGGGCCAGCTGTCCTCTGGGCTGGTCGTGGTTAATCATGCTCAGTCTTGGCTTTCCGTGCCTAATGCGTGTGTCGCTCTTCCCCCTCGTCTTCGTTGTCCCTCATATCGTCGCTTCGCTGTGCCTCACCTTTGCCTCTTGTCCCGCATCAGCTCGGCGGCGAGCATCTACCGTCCCAAGGAGGCGGATCATCTCTTCGTGGGGAAGATTCCTCTCGGCGTTCGCCGCACGCCGCTGCGAATCGTCGTCACTGGTGAGAATCGTCGCCACTGGTGAGAATCGTCGTCACTGGTGTGGGGTTATTAGTACTCGAAACTTCCGCGTGCTTCAGGAAACGGGCGTTACTCGTGAGAGGTCAAGGGATTTCGGATAATCGGCTCATGTCTGTCCCCCACATGGGGACCGTAAGTCTGGTCTCGGAGCTCCGAGATAAGTCTTAGTAGCTAATGGAAGGTGTGATGCTTTGGTGCTGCCTTATCACATGGGTGAAAGAGAGAGCCCACGAGAGTTGGAAGGCCGACCCCTTCGCGTCGCCCACAGCCACGTCCGGCTCTTGTGCCAGAGGGCGCATCCCATGCAGGGTATGGAACAGGCGGGGGCAGGGACGTGCTTCGTAAGAGCCGGACGTGGCTATGGGCGGAGTGATCATAGACCACACGGATAACCTGGTTCAGTCAATCGGTTGCTTCTCCTCCGTCACGTGCTCCCTCTTCTTTGCTCCCTTACCCCTTCCCTCCCGTTGCACCGCGTCCATTCATCTGAGCGTCTCTTCTCTCGTCACCCTTCCTTCTCTATCCCCGATGTAATCCACCCCCCTCCCCGGTGCCGGGTTCGTGGGCAGCTGTCGCGGTGATTTCTCAAGGACTCCAAGGGCTGACTCTTTATTCTCTCCCCTCCATCCCTGTCCCATCCACCCCTCTCTCCTCCCCCCTTTTCGAATGCCCCAGGCGGTGCTGGGTTCGTGGGCAGCCACCTGGTGGACCGGCTGATGGAGCGCTGCGACCACGTGATCGTGGTGGACAACTTCTTCACGCCCCTCTTTCCTCTGTCCTCTGCCCCCCCCTCCTCCCCCCACCTCCTCCTCTCCCCTTACCCCTTACATTCCAGGCGGTGCTGGGTTTGTCGGCAGCCACCTGGTGGACCGCTTAATGGAGCGCGGCGACCACGTGATCGTGGTGGACAACTTCTTCACGGGGCGCAAGGAGAACGTGCAGCACCACTTCGGCAATCCGCGCTTTGAGCTCATCCGCCACGACGTAGTAGAGGGGCTGCTGCTGGAGGTGGACCAGATCTACCACCTGGCGTGCCCTGCGTCCCCCGTGCACTACAAGCACAACCCCATCAAGACCATCAAGACGAACGTGGCGGGCACGATGAACATGCTGGGGCTGGCGAAGCGCGTGGGCGCGCGCTTCTTGCTCACCAGCACCAGCGAGGTGTATGGCGACCCGCTGCAGCACCCGCAGACCGAGGAGTACTGGGGCAATGTCAACCCCATCGGTGTGTGCTGCCGCTGCTGCTGTTGGACTTATTTTCATTCTCGCTTATCATTCTCCTCCTTGCTTTCCTCGGGAGTTATACCCAGAAATCCCACCACACTCCCACTTTAATGTATCCTTTGTAATTTCACCTGTCCACGTTTCTGCCCCCCCATGACTGTTCTGCCCCCATGACTCGTTGGCCCATCCACACCCCCATCAACCATGCCACAACCGTGCAGGCGTGCGCAGCTGCTATGACGAGGGCAAGCGCGTGGCGGAGACGCTGACGATGGACTACCACAGGGGGGCGGGCGTGGACGTGCGCATTGCACGCATCTTCAACACGTACGGCCCACGCATGTGCATCGACGACGGGCGTGTGGTCAGCAACTTCGTGGCTCAGGTTGGTGGTGGTCATCCGCTTTCACCATGCAACACACGCTTTCCTCAGCCCATCCCTTGCGCCATCTTACAGCCTTCTGTCTGTTCTCATTTGACTTCCCGCATCCCCCTGCTCCCCTTACCGCCCCTCAGCTCGTGTGCAAGGAGGCGATGATGGTGTGCGGCAACGGGCGAAGCTTGCACTTGATTGACAGTCCAACAGATAGCTTGCTAAGCGAGCTGGGCTTTAACGTGATTGGCGTATTTACTATGGGTCACATTCTCCCGCATTCCCCTCCTCGCCCCCCATCCCTGGCAGGCCCAGTGCAAGTAGGCGATGGCGGTGGATGGCGACGGGCACAGCTCTCAGCGCATTCTCTCACCCCGGTTTCTCCCACCCTCTCTCTCCCTCCCATCCCCCCAGGCGCTGTGCAAGGAGGTGATGGCGGTGTGCGGCGACGGCAAGCAGGCGCGCAGCTGTCAGTCCCTCACACCGTTTTCTCTCACTTCTTAACTCCCCCTCTCCCTCCCTCCCTCCCCGCCTCTCTGCCAGGCGCTGCGCAAGGAGGCGATGACGGTGTACGGCGACGGCAAGCAGGCTCGCAGCTGTCAGTACATCGGTGACCCAAGAGTCCCTTACCTCACTTTCCGCTCCCATACAAACTTTCCCTGCTGCCCGCCTACCGTTACCTCTCACATTCTGACCTCCCTCCTTCCTTCCCGGGCCCCCCTCCATCCCCCCCTCGCTGCCAGGCGCTGCGCAAGGAGGCGTTGAGGGTGTACCGCGACGGCAAGCAGGCTCGCAGCGTCCAGTGCATCGAAGAAAAACAAATCCCTTACCCCATGTCTCTCACATACAACCTTGCCCGGCTGCCCCCCCTCCCTGGCAGGCCTTGCGCAAGGAGGCGATGACGGTGTACGGCGACGGGAAGCAGACGCGCAGCTTCCAGTACATCGACGACCTGGTGGAGGGGCTGATGCGCCTCATGGACGGCGAGCACGTGGGGCCCTTCAACCTTGGCAACCCGGGCGAGTTCACCATGCTGGAACTGGCCGAGGTGAGCCTGCGTCCACTCCTCCTTCCACGCCAGCATGTCACGCGTTGTCGGCTCACCATGCTCAGATTGAGCGGCTGAAGGGGAGCCTGTCGAGGTGAACGTGCTTTCTTTGAGGCGCCTGTAGCAGCTTCCAGTACGTAGGCAACATGGTGGTGGGGCTCATTTGAAGCTGGCCGAGGTGATATTGTCTACACGAGGCGGCTGTGTGCGCTGCTGTTGCCTGGTGGAGGCTCATGCGCCTTATGGACAGCGATCATGTGGGGCCTTCAGCCTCGGCAACATGCTCTCTTGCATCCACTCTAGCTTTTGAGGCATTTGTCAGCTTGTGGGGCCCTTCAACCTTGAAAACTGGGGGAAAGCGGGGAGGGAGAGGGGTAGTGAGCAGGGAGTGGTGGGCCGGAGGGTAGTGAGCTGGGGGGTAGTGAGCCAGGGTGTAGTGGGCCGGGGGTGGTGGGCTGGGGGGTAGGGAGCTGGGGTTAGACAACCAGGGGTCGTGAGTAGTGAGGGGGGGGGGGGGGTAGTGACTGGGGGGTAATGAGCTGGGGAGTAGTAGTGAGCTGGGCAGGGGTAGTGAGCCGGGGGTAGTGAGCTGTGTCCCCCCCACATTCTCCTCTCGCCTCCCACTCCCCCGACCAGGTGGCGCGGGAGCTGATAGATAAGCAGCTACCACTGCAGTTCCGGAGAACACAGTTTCCTCTAGCCTTGCCCCCTGCCTCCCGCCTGACCACTAGACTCCTCTGTAACTCCCCATCCTCCCCCCGCCCCTCGCTCTCCCCACCAGATTGTGCTCGAGGTGATCGACAAGTCGGCCAGCACTGCCTTACAGGAGAACATAGCACGTCACCCGCACAAGTGCAAGCCTTCCCTAGAAACTCACTGAAACCCCACCTCCCCCTCTCCCGCTCGCTCCATGCTGCTCCCCCCTCAGGTGGTGCGCGAGGTGATTGACAAGTCGGCCAGCATTGCCTTCCAGGAGAACACAAACCTTCCTAGACCCCCCCCTCGCCTCCCACTGACCTGCTCCGAAACTCCCCGCCAACCCTCAGGTGGTGCGTGAGGTGATCGACAAGTCGGCGAACATTGCCTTCCAGGAGAACACAGCGGACGACCCGCACAAGCGCAAGCCCGACATCACACGCGCCAAGGAGCTGCTGGGGTGGGAGCCCAAGGTGGCGCTGCGCCAGGGCCTCCCGCTCATGGTGGAGGACTTCCGACGCCGGCTGTTCGGGGAGGTCAAGGAGAGCCGCCAGAGCATTGCCGCACAGGAGGAGGCGAAATGAGGGGGGCTTGGAGTGGATGGGAAGGGTTGTGATTGTATGCTGTCAGTTGTAGGGAGCGTGAGTGACTAGCTAGACGCATTGTGCCTGTTAGCTGACCCGTAGTCAGACCCTCATTTCTAATACTGAAGCACCCCCTTGGGCCTCAGGGCCGGCCAACCCTTTGACAAGACAACACCCCTGGGCTTTGTACTGATTGTAGCAGGTTTTACACAACACATTCGTGAGAACCCCGGATGGAACTGATGGGCCAACCAGATGCACCAATTTTGAACTTGACACAACCAGATACTCAAGATGCTGCGGTCTCAATCCCAGACTCCCCTTCTCCAGGAATATGACAGATCCATGTGTGTAAAGCAAGCCAAGGTGGGATTGCAGAACGTTAGCAAAATTAGTACTAGAACACACATGAGGGGTACAGCAAAAATACAGGGAGAGACTATAAAGCCGTTGGCACAAATTGCCGGAACAAGGTGCAGCAGGCAACGCTGAAAAGCGTGCACCAGGTGTGCTCAAGCTGCTTGCTTCCCCGCACCACCTCCTGCAGGTCCCTCATCCTTGAAGCCGCGGTGCAAGATCGGGAAAAACCCTGTACCCGTGGAGGTAGTTGGGTGGTGGCGAGGAAGGAAGGAACCCATCCACGCCCGCATGCACTCGTGGCTTGGCTTGTCCCTCTCATGCTTTCTTGTGCTCGCAGTGATCGTGATCACATGTGTGGTGGACCGTGCTACTCCTGCCCAGCCCGGCCAGCAACCACCTCCAGCAGCACCTGCTGCAGGTCTCTCATCCTGACTGGCTTGGCAAGGAACCCATCCATGCCTGCAGTCGCGCACTTGTCCCTCTCGTGCTTCAGCACACTCGCTGTGAGCGCATAAATAGCCGACCGCTGCCGCTGCTGCAGAGCCTCCCCCGTGTGACCCCTTTCAGCACAAGGCTCCTCGCGTGCATCCCCCCCTGCGCGCACACCATCTGTCAAAGACCGCGCTTCGCTCACCCCTCCCTCTGCACTACCAGAGGAAGGAACGTGGCCACTGGGCGCATAGGCAATGTGGGCGGCGGACTGCAGCTGGCGGATGCGCGTGGTGGCCTCGAAGCCGTCCATCACTGGCATCTGGCAATCCTGCAGAGGAGATGGGAACAGGAAACAGCGGGGAACAGGCGGTTCAGTGAGGAACATCTGCAGGGTCAGGCATCGGTCGCAGGGTTGAGCTTTGGTTGTGGAGCACGGAGTTGGCAAGAGGATTGGAATTGGAAAACGGGGTGGGGACCGTGAAGATGACATGGCAGTTGGTGGATACAGGATTAAGAGAAAAAGCAAGTGAGAGGCAAGCACAGGCACGGACCATGAAGATGACGTGATAGTTGGTGGCGGCGCAGGCCTCCACGGCCTTGCGGCCGTTCTCTGCCACGTCGCACGCCACTCGCAGGTTTCTCAGCAGCTGCACCACCACCATGCGGTTCACCGCGTTGTCCTCCACCACCAGGCACCGCAGCCCCGAGAATGCACTCCCACCATCAACACCACCAGCATCACCACCAGCACCACCAGCACTAGCACTAGCACTAGCACTAGTACTAGCAGCAGCAGCACCACCACCACTGCCAGCACTAGCACCAGCAACACCTGGCCTGGCTCTGGCCCCCCTGCGGCTGCCCTGCGCCCTCCCACCCTGCGCCCTCCCACCCTGCGCCCTCCCAGCCTCGCCTTCATCCACGTCACCTCCTCTGCTCCCCTCCTCCTCCTCTTTCCCCCGCCCCTTCCCCCTTGTGCTACAGCCACACTCCCTGCTGGCAATCTCTACCTCCTGCTGTTCCATCTCCCGCCCTCGCTCATCCTCCTCCTCCTCTTCCTCCTCCTCTTCCTCCTCCTCTTCCTCCTCCTCTTCCTCCTCCCTCTGCCGCTGCTCCTGCTGCTGCTCCCGCCTCTGCTGCTGCTGCTGCACCAGAGGGTCATCAGCAGGCATAAGAGGCAGTGTGACCATGTCAGGCAGCGACGCCGTGCCCACCACCTTCAGATCCCCCTCCTGCCCGCTGCAGGCCGGCCGGGCAGAGGTGGGGGTGAAGGGCAGGGAGAGGGAGAAGGTGGAGCCTTGGTGGGGCGTGGAGGCGAGGGAGATGCAGCCCCCCATGAGTGACGCCAGCGAGCGGCAGATGGACAGACCCAGGCCCGTGCCGCCGTGTTTGCGGCACGACGAGTCATCCACCTGCCGGAAGGGGGTGAACAGCTGCGACTGCTGGTCACTGGGGATGCCCACTCCCGTGTCCCGCACGTCTATGCGCACCCACACCGGCTTTGCAGCACCCTCATGTGCCTCTGCTGCCTCTGCTGCCTCTGCTGCGTCTGTGGGTTGTTGGAAGGAGACTCCCTTCTTGTTTTGAGGCGCTACAGAACCAGACTCCGTGGGTTGCTGGGAGTGGAGCGACTTGTGTTCAGATGCTTGATTGGGAGCACACTCCTCAACACACGTCCCTGCGCCGGCTGTGCTGCCTCCTGCACCACCCCCTGCCAGAGCCGGCCCTCCTCTTTCTCCTCGACCTCGTGTTTCCCTGTCTCCCACTGACGAGCTTTTCCTCCTGCCTGCTAAAGCGCCTGCTCCTCTCTGTGTGTCTCTCGTCTCCCCCTCCTGAACTTGCCAGCCCTTATTGTGCCGCATCCCTCCTTGCCCGTCCTCTCTCCTCTCTGCCCCTTGTGTTCCCACCCTGCCACCTGCGTCTGCTCCTCCTCCCCAGGCTCCACCTCCTCCTTCTCCTTCTCCTGCTGCTGCTGCTGCTTCTACTGTTCCTGCTTCAGCAGCTTTCCCAGGACAAGTACTTCTGCCCCCTCCTGTTCTACCCGTCCCTGCAGCGCACCCTTCCCCCTCCCCCATCCCTCCCTCCTCCCCCATCCCGCCACCACTACCCATCCCGCCACCACCAACCATCCCTCCACCACCAACCATCCCTCCACCACCACCCATGCCTGTCAACACAGCTTCCACAGCCACCACGGCAGCATCGGCAGCAGCGTCGGCCCGAGCCAGCACAGCCCCGGGAGCATCCCAAGAGGCCTGGCGCGTGTGACTCACCCCTCTCATTCCGCCTCCTCCTCCTCCCTGCTCCCCCCCTTTGCCCTCGCGCCCTCTGGTTTTGGCTTCATGACCCCCGCGCCTACCCTCTGAGCCCGCACTCATAGCAGGAACCCCCGTGCCATCCCCATCCGCAAAGCAGGCACTCACACGCGCGCGCTTGGCGGGAGGGCCTCTGCCCAGTCCACGCAGCAGTGGTGACTGTTGAGTCACCTCAAGAAGCACTTCAGCTGGAGGGCCAGTGTGTGACACTTTCCCCAGCCCACGCGGCAGCAGAGCCTCTTGAGTCGCCTCAAACGTCGCTTCACCTTGAGGGCCCTGGGGCAGCCCACTCAGCTGCACGGACTCTTGGGTCGACTCAAACCTCAGTTCACCTGGAGCGCCCTCGCCCACAGCACTTGCTGGAGGGCCCTGGGGCAGCCCACTCAGCTGCACCGACTCTTGGGTCGCCTCATACATCAGCTCGCCTGGAGGGCTATGGGCCAGAGCACTTGCTGGAGGGCTCTGGGCCAGGGCAGTCAGGTGTGTGGCGGAGTGGGAGGAGCGGATGCGCTGTGGGGGGTGGAAGGGGAGGGAGGAACCAATTGGCTGCGGCGGTGGGAAGGAGAGGGATGCACCCATGAGTGCAGGCTGCAGTGGCTGCGATGGTAGGGCTTGCGGCGCCGCAAGCGATGGTCTGACGGGCTGCAAGAGCAGCGGTAGCATGCAGGGCGCTGCTGCTCCCACGTGCGTGCCACCTTCTTGCTCGCCCACTGTCCCTGTGGCTTCATCATCATCATCATCATCAGCAGCAGCAGCAACACCACCAACAGCAGCAGCAGGCAGAGGGCCATTCCCAGTCCCAGGCCCAGGTGCAGGTGGGCCAGGTGCAGGTGGGCCAGGTGAAGGTGGGCAAGGTGCACGTGGGCCAGGTCCGAAGCCTGATGGCTGTGGCTCATGCAATGGTGCGCCCACTGAATGGGCTTCTGCCAAAAGTGCTTCTGCTCTGTGCGCCTCCTTTGACTGGAGCTCCACGGAGCTTGCATCTCCGAAGTTCCCAGGAGCTGCCGCCTCACTGCAAGGCGCCTCATTTGCACGCACTGCTGCTTCTGCTTCTGCTGCTGCTTCTGTTCCTGCTGCTGCTGCTGCTGCCGCTGCTGCTGCTACTTGTGGTTTCCTCTCCAGAAACACATGCACCTCCACTTCGCCACTGCGAGATGCGCCAAGGAGCAGCAGGGGCAGCAGGCAAGGGGAGAAGGGGAGTGATGGCTACAAGGGTGGCAGCATAAACGACAGGGAATAGCAGGGCGTGAAAGGGTGGAAGCCGTATCCAGTAGTGATGGCTCATATCCAGAACTTGGAGCTTGGAGGCCGTATCCTAAAGTACTTCCGCATTCCAACACCCTGACGTCGGGTGGAAAGCTTTATGCAGTGCCTCTCTGGTGCGGACACACAAACAGGCAAGCTGGGTGCAGACAGGCAAGCTGGGTGCAGACAGGCAACAAACCCCCCCCCCTCCCCGGTCCTCTCCCCCCCCCCCCCCTCCCTCACGGAAACACGCTACTTCTCACGCTCACGTGTCGGTGAACTTGATGGCGTTGGAGAGCAGGTTGAGCAGAATCTGGCGCACCCGGAACTGATCGCCCAGCACGCATGCAGGCACGCCCTGCCCCACCCTGCTGAGAAGCTGGGGAGCGAGAAGGAAGGGGGAGAAGAGAGGGCGTCTCAATTGATCACCCAGCACACACGCAGACACACCCTCCCGTCCCGGCTGACACGCCCTCCCAGCACACACGCCCACACGCACACACGCCCTCGCCCACCCGGCTGTGCAACTGGAGAATGCAAAGAGCATGAGAGAGAAGGCAGTCACAACTGGACCGTGAGAGAACCCCCACTGAACCACCACCTCCCGCCCTTCCTGTCAGCTCACTTTGAGCCACGTGCCATCAGCACCGGTGCGTACCACATCCCATCATTCCTTCAGCTCACCTCAAGCCAAAAATAAAGAAGAAAAAAAGGAAGAAGAAAGAGGTGACCTTGAGCCCCTTGCCGTCAGCCGCGGTGCGCACGACATCCAGGCACTGTGCAAGCGTCCTGCGGATGTCAAACGGGTTGCGGTCCAGCACGAGCGCATGCGCCTCGATCTTGGTGATGTCCAGCACGTCCGAGATGATGTGGATGAGCGCGGTGCCGGACGACGAGATCACGTCCACGTACGAGCGCTGCTGGGGGGAGAGCGGCGTGCGCAGCAGCAGCTCGGCCACGCCGATGACGCCGTTCATGGGCGTGCGCAGCTCGTGGCTCATGTTCGCCAGGAACCGGTTCTTCGCCTCGCTCGCTGCCTCCGCCACCTCCTTGGCTTTGCGGAGCTCTTCCTCCTTTCGCTTGGAGTCGGTGAGGTCGTGCCACACCACCAGCAGGCACGACTGGCCACCGATCTCTATGAGCTTCACCTTCACCTGGGAAGCAGGAAGCGAGCAGCATCACACAAAAGACAGGTGCATGCAGGGCAGCACGACAGAAAGGTGCATGCACGACAGAACACTGAATATGAATACAGAACGGGCAATAAGGGGAGCACCCTGCAATGACCTGCAACGAGCCACAACAGGCTCCACCTTCCTGCTACAACAAGCCAACCCAGCCGCCATACCTGCAGCATCATGGGGTGCCCATCGGCCATCAGGTGGCATCACTCGAACTCCAGGAGCTCGATGGGGTTCGTTTTGAAGGACTCTCAAACCAGCCGAACCAGGCAGCCCTCACATCACCTGCAGCATGATGGGGTTCACATCACCTGCAGCATCATGGGGTTCACATCACCTGCAGCATGATGGGGTGCCCGTCGGCCGTCAGATGGCACCACTCGAACTCCACGGGCTCGCCGCTCATCATCTTCCCATGCATGCACAGAATGGCCTCCCTGGACCGCTGCCCGTTGGGCTGGAACTCGGGGCTCATCTTGGCCACGCGGAAGTTGGCGATGGCGTCCGCCTTGCTGCTGAACCGCATGAGCCTCACCGCCGCGTCGTTGCACTCGATGAGCGCCATCTTGCTGGAAAACACCAGGATGGGCTCCTGATGGGGGGAAGGGTGGGGGGAAGGGCGTGCGCAGGGAAGGAGAGAAGGATGGGGTGCCTACGAATCTGCTTCAGCGTTGCCCCTGAAGGGCATGAGCTTCACTGCCGGGGTTGGGGGCAGTGGGGGAGAGGGAGGTGGGGGAGGGCGGGAGGGATTGGAAGGGGTTGGTTGAGGGACCAAAAATGTGAATATGGCTTTACAAGCAAGGAGCACATTGGGAGCTGGGAAACAATGGCGAGAAGAGGCATGCACCATGGAGAGCAGAGGCACGCACCATGGAGAGCTGGTAGATGGCGTGGAACTTGGCGTGGCCCTGGCACTCCAGCAGCGTTGCATGCATCTCCTCCACCAGCCCCACCGCCGCCGCCAATGCACTCCCCTCCCCCTCCCCTTCCTCCCCCTCCTCTCCCCCCTCCCCGCCCCCTCCCTCATCCGCCCCCCCACCCTCCCATCCTCCACCCGCAGGCAGGGGGGGGGTCTCCCCAGCCGCGTAGGCGGGCCAGAAGCGGTCGGGAAAGCCGTCCGCGCGCCGCCCCACCAGTGGCATGCGCCGATTCCGCCTCCACCTGCGGCGCCGTGGCTGCAGGTGCAGCCTGTGCGGCTGGGGGGAGGGCGAGGGGGAGGGGGCCGTGGCGCCGGCATGAGGGCTGATCTCAGGGGGGGGGGGCGGCGCAGAGATGGGAGGGGCTGCAAGAGGGGTGTGGGCGGAGGTGGGAGGAACTCCGGTGGTGTTGGTGTCGCTGTCACGGCGGGGGGGATGGGTGGAGATGAGGTGGGCTGAGAGACCCCCAGTGGCGTTGCGGCCGCTGGCTGTGTTGGATGCGGCAGAGGCAGTTGTGAGGGCGCTGGGGGCTTTGGCAGCAGTGGCGGGGTGAGTGGCGGCAGGTGGGGCGCGCGAGAGAGGGGTAGTCGTGCGTGCCATGGAGGCATCATCGAGCGCAGCAGCAGCAACCGCAACACGAAATTGGGCAGCAGCGGAAGATTGGGTGCGGACAGCAGCAGCAGCAGCAGCAGCAGCAGCAGCAGCAGCAGCAGCAGCAGCAGCAGCAGCAGCAGCAGCAGCAGCAGCAGAGGGGTGGGGAGAGGCAGCAGCAGTATTGGGGTGGGGTTGCGTGGCAGGCAGGGGGCGGGCGTGAGCAACAGCAGCAGCAGGAAAAGCGGTAGCAGAAGGGGGGTGGTGTTGATCAGCAGGAGCAGGGGGATGGGTTCGTTCAACAGGCAGGGGGCACGTGCCGCAGTGCTGCTCGACGCCAGATGTGTGGGCCTCAGCCGCATCAGCAGCAGCAGCAGCATCGGCAGCAGGAGCAGCCACAGCAGGAGCAGTGGCAGCGGCAGCATCAGCAGCAGCGGCAGCAGAAGCGGAGGGTAAGGTGTCGTCTGCAGGCAGGGGGCGGGCGCCATAGTGCTGCTCGACGGCATCGCCCCAGGAGACGGGGTCGGCAGGCCTGACCTGCGCCAGGTTGGTGGCCAGCTCGCTGCACGCCATTGCGTGCTGCAGGAGCTGAGCCTGGGGGGGGGAGAGAGGGGTGGAGAGGGGTGGAGAGGAGCAGAGAGAGACGCAAGGAGGCACAGAGGGGCTTGGCTTGGTTGAAGGGTTCACTTGGAATAGTGCACTGCGTGTATGCTGTGCTGTGGCGTGGTTGGAAGCTGGTTGGAACGCGGCCAGGGGGGAATGCTGCCAGGGTTGCAAGAAGAGAACATAGATCACACGCGCACAGCGCATGATAGTGGACTCAGCGCACAGCTCGTGATAGTGGACTCAGCGTACCTCCAAGGCTGTCCGGGTGGAGATGTCATGGAAAAGACACAGAAGCCAACCGCCATCACATGCACATGCACATGCACATGCACATGCACATGCACATTCATCATGGTGCAGAATGGAGCCGTCCATGCATCCACTCTGCTGATTCCGCCTTCCAGCGTCCATGCGACCACCACAACCCCCCGTGCAGCACCTCTCCTCCTCTCCGATCCCACCAGCAGCTCCCCCCATCTCACAGCCTCCCCTCTCCACTCCTTGCATCCCGTCCCTGCCACCGCCTCTTGCTGCTGCTTCCCCCCTTCCCTTCTCCTCCTCTGCCGTCCATCTTTCGTCCTCCTCCCCCTCTCTCTCCCTCTCGGCCACTCCCAGCACTCCCAGCACTCCCATCGCCTGTGTAGAGGTCAACCCAGCCACAATGCCATCAACACGCAGAACGCACATCTCAAACCATTTGTAATCGCTGCTGCTGCCACTGCCACCACCGCCACCTAAGATACACGGCTCTCCTCCCCTACCCCGCCCTGCTTCTCTTGACACCTCTGCTGCTGCTGCTCCTGCTGCTGCTGCTGGTGTTGCCGATACCACTTTCGCACCTGCTGCTGCTAGTGCTTCTGCTGTTGGCAGTTCTGCCCTCTCGCGTGCATACGGCAGTCGCACATCCACACACCGTGCTGCTGTACATGCTGCCGCTGCTCTTGCTACTCCTCCTCCTCCTCTTGCTCCTCCTGCCCCAGCCGCTCCTCCTGCTCCTGCTGTTGTTCCTGCTCCCCCTGCTGCTGCTGCTTGGTGTGAAAGCGTATTCTGCAGCACAGGACAGAAGGCCAGAAAGAGTACAGCTCGCGAGCAGACGACCCAACACGACCCACAGCGACCCACAACCACCCAGAACTCCAAAAGCTTATGTCACAATGATACACCAGAATACGCCACAGAACAGCACTACACGAGAAGCAGACAGACAAACCAGCATTCGCGGACCTACTCAATTGACACTCCCTCGCCGTTTAGCCGTCTGCCTTAGTCGGTCAGACGTTACCCCCTCCCCTAAGCGCCATACCTTGACTCTGCTGACGTCATCGGGATGAATCAGCTGCAGCAGCGACCTTCCTAGAACCTTCGCTGTCGCAGTCCTCCCATCCGCGTGACTCCCCCTCGCCTCCCCCTGCTGAGGCGACCTGACGCTCACTGATGGACAGCCGGCAGGCTCTTGCACCGCCTGCCGGTCAGCCGTTACTGGTGGACCCGCAGCGCCGGCAACAGTGCGCAGGAGAGCGGCGCTGCACACACTCAGTGAGGACGTGTCACGGGGGGAGGGGAGAGGGGGGAGGAAGGGGACGACCGGACGAGGGGAGAGGGGGGGGGAAGGGGACGACCGGAAGAGGGTACTTTGAGGCGCCTCAAAAGCAAGACGGCAGGAGGGCGGAACGTTAGAGAGGGATGACCGGAAGGCGGTCACGTGAAGAAGCACTTCAAAAAAAAAAAAAAAAAAAAAAAAAAAAAAAAAACAACTGCTGGACGAGTGAGCGATGGAAAGGCGGCGAGTGCCTTGAAACTGTAACTGTAACTGAAACTGAAATCGAAACTGAATTTGAAACTGTCGATGCCGAGCTGTCCGGCTGCCTGACGCAAGGCTTGCTTGACCCAGAATCTGGGAGCCGGTCAGGCGGGTGGACTGACTGAGGCGCGAACGACTCGGCTGCGAGCGGCCTGTCAGAGAGGGGATGGTGCATTGCGGCGAGCGGAGCGCGGGCGAAGCGAAACGGGCCGCAGGATGAGCCTGCAGGCAGAATGCTCTACGTGGACTGCAGAATGCTCTACGTGTGCTGCAGAATGCTCTACGTGGACTGCAGAATGCTCTACGTGTACTGCAGAATGCTCTACGTGTACTGCAGAATGCTCTACGTGTACTGCAGAATGCTCTACGTGTACTGCAGAATGCTCTACGTGTACTGCAGAATGCTTTAGGGGATGATGCTCTACCTGCATTGCGTGATGCGGAAGTCGCTGGTGGGGGCGACGAGCGCGGCAGGAACAGCGGCGAGCACGAGGCTGAGGAGAGAAACGGACTCATTGTCTCGGGCGGATTCGGCGGGCGAGAGTCGACGACAGTCGGCTCGCAGACTGAGATTTGCTTGGCTTACAGGAGCGTGCTTGCCGGCGTGAAACGGGAAATCAGAGACGGCTCCTAAAGACATGGCTTTGTACGACGCGCTGTAAAGACGTGCGAACGAAGCTACCGAGCTGTGACAGGGATACGGTCATGGATCATCATGAAGAGGCTTCTAGAGTGGAAAACGGTCACGGATAACTAGCACTGCTCTGTAGTTTTTGTTTCAATTGTTCTTCAGAAAACAATGGAGCAGCAAGCATCGCCGGACCGGAGTCCTCCTGGATTGCTGAGGCGGTGGCAGGCTTTCCGCCAAGTGGGGGTGCGGTCTGGGGAAAGCAGGTGGTGGGGGAGGAAGGGATGCTGCGCAGTACAGGATGCTCCGCTCCGCTCCGCTGTCCCTGTTGCGCAGTGTGCAGCGAATGGCGGAAACGTGCTCCCGCAAACAGCAGACCTTGGCGCAGGGTACTGCAGAGACCAGTGCCTTCCTTCCGTAGAGCCACAGCAACCTTGGGTTTCCCAAAACCTGACTGGGGCAGGGACCAATCAGCGAATAGGAAACGACAATGCATGAACGACAAGAGGGCAAGTGTAGAACAAAGCCCATTGTGCAGTGCATGGTCCTGATTCTGCCACCCACCAACGTTTCCGTGTCACAGGTTCGTCTGGTTCAACGCATTTCTGCTGGAGACATGTACGGAACTCACGGGTGAACAAATGTAATAAATATTTTAAAAAATCCAAGTTACATAGGCTGATTAAAGGGCACCAATATCGCCTGCCCATTGTGGCAAGCAGCACTGCATGTTTTAACCTGGGGCCTGGCCAGCACCTGGCTCAGCACCTGCTGCAGATCCCTCATCCTGATTGGCTTGGCCAAGAACCCATCCATCCCCACAAGGGCACACTTGTCCCTCTCGTGCTTCAGCACACTCGCCGTCAGCGCATAAATAACAGACCGCTGAAGCGCTTGCTCTTGACAATCTGTTTGTTGTTGGTGCTGCTGCTGCTCCTTTCTCACATCCACAGAGCAGCAGCCAGGCTGTCCGGTTGAGGGCGATCCTAGTCCCTGGAGGCTGCGAATGCGGGTGGTGGCTTCAAACCCGTCCATCACAGGCATGTGGCAGTCCTGCAGGCACCACGGGAGAAAGAGGAACAGGAACAGGAACAGGGGAAAAAAGGAAGTTTAGGGAGAGAAGACGAGAGGTGCGGGTGGGCACTAACCATGAATATAATGTGGGAGTCAGTGGAAAGGGCATGTGAAGCAACAAGTGAGACCTGTATGAGATCTGTAGACAAGGGGCAAGCATCCACACTGACCATGAAGATGACGTGGTAGTTGTTGGTCTTGCACGCCTCCACAGCCTTGCAGCCATCCACCGCCACGTCGCAGGCCACCTTGAGGCTCCTGAGCAGGCGCACCACCACCATGCGGTTCACCGGGTTGTCCTCCACCACCAGGCATCGCAGCCCCTCAAAGCTCGTCGGCCCAGCACCTGCCCCACTCCTGCCCCCTCCCCACGTCCCTTCCTCCCCCCCCTTGGGGCTACCCGCAACAGGGGAGACGCTTGGACCCACGGGCATGCCTCTGTGAGACCCCTCATCCCGCCTGCCTCCAGCCTTCCCCTCCACCCCCTCCTGCACTGCACCTGCCCCTGCTTCCTCCTGCCCCCGCCCCCCCACCCCTTGGCCCTCCACCTCCGTGGATCTGCCGTCACTGTGGTCAAACGAGTCCAGCTCGGCCACAACCGGCCCCAGCTCCGTATTCAGGTAGCTCGCCAATGGCTCGGCAGCAGGACGGGCGCTGCCAGTTGCCACTGCCGCTACTGCTGCTGCCCCCGCCTTGCCAGAGGCAGCAACAGCAGCCGCAGCGGCAGCAGCAGCTGATGATGATGGTGATGATAACATCTGAGTTGTGGAGTGCGGTGGGCGAAAGGGCGACTGCCTGGTGGGCTGAAGTGGCAGCACGAGGGAGAAGGTGGAGCCTTGGTGGGGCGTGGAGGCGACGGAGATGCAGCCCCCCATGAGCGACGCCAGCGAGCGGCAGATGGACAGACCCAGGCCCGTGCCGCCGTGCTTGCGGCACGACGAGTCGTCCACCTGCCGGAAGGGGGTGAACAGGCGCGCCATGCTCTCGGCTGAGATGCCCATGCCGCTGTCCCTCACATCTATCCGCACCCACACCGGCGCTGCTGCTGCCGCACTGCCCTGCCCTAACGCTGTCCCAATCTCATCCTGCTGCTGCTGCAGCGGCTGACTTCCTGCCTCCCCTCCCAAGAAATCCCTGCGATGTCTCTTGGACTCACTAGCCTCTGACCCCGCTGCCGCTGCTGCCCCTGCACCTTCTAATTCGTCACCCCTCGCCCTCTTGCCAAGAACTCCCCCACCAGTCTCCTCCCCTTTCCTCACCTCCTCTCGCTCCCACCCACCCCCACACACCCACACTCCACCCCCCTCCTCCCGCTGCCCTTGCTGCAGCACTGGCCGCTCAGCACTAGTGGTAACCGTTACACCCACCGTGCCGGCATCGGTGAACTTGATGGCGTTGGAGAGCAGGTTGAGGAGAATCTGCCGCACCCGGAATTGATCTCCGATCACCGTTGTGGGCAGCTGCTCGCACACACTGCTTGACACCTGCAGGCCCTTCCTGCTCGCAGCAGACCGAACAGCATCTAACGAGTCGGCCACTGTTTCTCGCAGGTCAAACGGGTAGGACTCGAGCACGAGGGAGTGGGCCTCGATCTTGGTGATGTCGAGCACGTCGGAGATGATGTGGGTGAGGGCGTTGCCGGAGGAGCAGATGACGTCCACGTACATGCGCTGCTCGTCCGTCAGCGCCGTGCGCAGCAGCAGCTCGGCGACGCCGATGACGCCGTTCATGGGCGTGCGCAGCTCGTGGCTCATATTCGCCAGGAACCGGTTCTTCGCCTCGCTGCCCGCCTCCGCCGCCTCCTTGGCCGCCTTTAACTCCTCCTCCTTGCGCTTCATCTCGGACAAGTCGTGCCACACGGATAGCATGCAGCGCTGCCCGTCCACCACGATCTCGCGCACGTTCAGCAGCACGTCGAACGGCGTCCCGTCCGCCGCCAGGTGGCGCCACTCCGTCACGACCGTCTCGCCGCTCAGCATGCGCGCCACGTTGATCGCCGCCACGTCAGCGGAGAGGCGGCCGTCGGCCTGGAACTCGGGCGCGCCTGTGAGCGCGTCGAAGCGGGCAATGGCCTCTTCTTTGGACGAGAAGCGCATGTGGCGCACGGCGGCGTCGTTGCAGTCCATAATGCGGAACTCGCGTGACACTATGAACATGGGGTCCTGGTGGGGCGCAGGGGGGATGATGGGAGCATGGGGTGAAGGCATGGGTAGGCTGATGCGAAACTCGCGAAAGAAAATTAACATGGGGAAGGGACGGGGAGAGGGAGGAAGGGGTGAGCAGGTAAACGGGTAAAGGGGTGGGGGGTGAAGGGGTGAGGGGTGTTGGGCAAGAGTTGAAAGGGTTTCGAGGGGAATGAGAGATGGACAGGTGGGAAAGGGAGAAGGTACGACTACTAGCCTGGCAGGGCACCACTGGGTGCAGAGATGCCGTGAGAAGCGTCAACGGCAGAGCAAGCGGCAGTGCGGTCACAAACCAGGCACGGGAGGGGCACTGACCAGGGACATTTCGAAGATGGTGCGGAACACCGAGTTCTTCTGGCTCTCCCGCAGCAGCCCCTTCACCGTCCCCAGCAGCTGCAGCGCCTTCCCCAACGGCTCCCTCTCCTCGTCATCCCCCCTTGCCTCCTGCCCGCTCGCCTCCTCACTCCCCTCGCTCCTACTTCCCTGCTTCGCACTCCTCTCCTGCTCGGCTCTCTCCTGCTCCTTCCGTCCCTCCGCGCCCTCCCCGGCGGCTGGCTCTCTTGGCGCCACTCGCTCGTCTCTCCGCCCGTCCGCTTCACTTCTCACTCCCTCCCCTGCCTGTCCCCTGTCACTAGGCGTCTCATCAGCAGACGCAGCCGCAGCAGTCGCAGAGCCCTCTGCAATGCCCTGCGACGTGTCGGTGCAACCTCCGCGAGTGGCGTCAGTGTTAGTGCCGTCACCGTTGCTGCACTTAAGGTTGCGCAGCGCATCTGCGCCAGACCTCTGCGAGTCGTCGCCAGTGCTAGGGTTTCGCGCGTCATCGCTACGCGGGCTACCTGCGGCGTCACAGCTGCAAGCCATCGTCTGCATCTGCGCGCCGTCGGCGCGAGAAGGGCTCGGTGCGGCATCAGAGCAACGCTGCTGTGCGCCGTCGGCGCGGGGAGGGCTGCGAGGCGCGTCGCCGTCTCTCCCGCCCGCTACGCGCATGGCCATGTCAGCCGTGTGCCGCAGCTCGCGCACTAGCACGTCCTGCGCGGGCGACAGGGAGGAGTGGAGGAGAGGTGGAGAGGGAGAGAGGGGGAGAGTGGGAGTGAGAGAGTGAGAGGGGGAGAGAATGTGTGAGCCGGCCATGTCGGCCGTGTGCCGCAGCTCGCGCACTAGCACGTCCTGCGCGGGCGACAGGGAGGAGCAGAGGGGGAGAGGGAGAGTGCGTGAGGGTGAGGCAACGAGTGGGGGCCGTGGAAGGGGAGAGGAGGCAGTGATGAGGGGATGAGGGGATGAGGGGATGAGGGGATGAGGGGGTCAAGATCCTTCAGGTCGAAGGTGGGAACAGAGTTGTCGGTGGGTGGGCCTGACGGTTGTAACGTGATGCACAATACAAAGGAAGCACGAGGCGAGGCGTGCGGTGCACGTCTCACCATGCCGGCTCGCCGCGCGGAGATCTCGTGGAACGTCGCGAGGATCCATGGCTGCGAAGGCGCCGTTGCCCGCTCGCCGCTCCCACCGCTCCCACCGCTCCCACCGCTCCCACCGCTCCCACAGCTCCCACGGTTGACGTCCGACGCCGTCTCTGCAGCCATCGAATCTTGGGAGAATCGACCTCCCGATGGCCGACTGTCCAACCCCATCGGTGTCGCTTCGTCCCGCACAGCAGATGCTTGGTCTGATGCTGCTTCGTGTTGCTTGCTGCGACAGTCGCCTGCTCTGCGAAAAGCGTCGCCGGGGACTCTCGTCACGAGCGACATCTCGAACCATCGCCACTGAGAAGGCTGTGGGGTGCTGTCGTTCGGGCATGCGACGGATTGGTCGCAATGTCTATCGTCGCTGACCCGCAGGCGAACGTCGACCCGCTTCTGCTGGGGGGTTGAGGTGGCTCCGGCGAACTCGGCCATGATTGGCTGGAGAGACGAGGGGGAGCGAGGGGGACGACACGAGGCGAGATGGAAGGTTAGGGAGGTAAGGGACGTGCGGAGAGCCACGGCAAGAGACTTTTTTAAGAACTGAATCCAACGGAAAGCCTACAAGACTGAAATACTCGAGCATGAAATCACGTATATAATAGTCTCTGGCGGAATGGAATCATGCTGGACTTAAAAGTGAGAAGAAGGGCCGGCAGACGGACCTCAACGGCTATTGTATCTTCTGAATGTAAGTAATCGGCTATCCGCTTCCCTCCTATGGCGTCCGGCTTCGCTCCGAGTATTCGCATCAACGCGTGGCTGCACAGGTACCGGACCAAACCGAGGGGTTTCCGTAATACTTCAGGTAACAGGTATGAGAAAGGAGATCGACCATGGGAAACGACAAGAGCTGCTGGATTGAGAGTGATGTGAGCAGACTGATGACCTCCGGGGTTTCTAAGGGTGAAATGCCTGCGAGACAGTCTCGCGCGACAGCTACGCGTGCGAAGAGAGAGGAGATTCTAGAGTTTCTAGGGTTGAAATACCTGCAGTGAGCGACGCGGAATCCGTCTCTGCAGGTGAAAAGAGCCGCTGGAATGACGTCTAAGAGGATCGGGCCGAGATATGGACAATGGTGGGGAGCCATGTTCTTAGGCATTTTCTGAATATGTGAGTATTATTAATCGCAAGGACCTGCGGTCCAAATTGATCAGAGAGTCGTCGATCGACGCGTGTGAGTATTATTGATCGCTACCGAGGATCCTGCTCGATAGCTATGTTGATGTACGAGTTCGTTTGTCCTGCGAAACGAGAACCTAATGAAGAAACCAGAGAACCAGGGAAACTAGCCCAGGGTCTAGATGCTCGTCAAACAACTTCTGTTATTACGCATTTGGGCTTCTGCGCTTCGGAGCTAACGAAGGTAACTAACCGCACGAGGGAGCTAATGAAGAGACCAATCAAAAGGAGCCACTGTACTCGACGTAACGTCCGAGACCTGTAGTAGCCGAAAGCGGATGATTCGTGGAGGATGCTAGGCGACGATGACGCAAGCGAGCAGACGGAAAGCACCTAATGATAGCCACCGCGTGGTGGGGGTGACAACAGCGGCCTAAGGACCAACTAGATGACGTCGAGATCGAAATATCATTCAATCAAACTTCTCACCGCGCCAAGGAACGTGCAAACAGTTCTCCTCCATGGCAAGAGAGTGCTTCTACATACTGTTCTGGTGGCTGGTGTGATAATGAAAAGGCGCGTGACGCAGTTGGTGGGTGGGGGGAGGAGGAGGGGCGAACTGAAGCTGACCTGAGCCGAGGTGAGCCTGGGAGGCTGAGTCTGCCTGTCCGTCTGCCTGCCTGTGGAAAGTCGGGGGTATGCTGAGAGAGGAGCCAAGCCAAGGAGATGAGCGAGAGGGCGGGAGAAAAGAGGAGAGGGGCAGAGGGGAGAGGATGCGCATGCGATGCGATGTGATTGATGTGAGGTGGTTCGTTCGCGTGAATGGTGAACCACGGGTAGACAGCAGGCTTGTTGCTCCAAATCTTGGTTGCGCTGGACTGCCGAAGGTCGTTGGGGTGGTTTCCTATTTATCCAGGAACCAAAGAGTATTTTGCCATGAAAGGACTACTTTTCTGTTTGGCAGAGTGGATGAACCCCTTCCTTCTTTCCAGAGTTACGTAGTGGGAAAGAGAGAGAACGTCGGCCTCTTGAACCAGTCACTGATACAGTCTCAGCGGGAAAAGTTGTCTGGTTGGTCATTTATTCCATTTGACTTCTCTTTAGGGCATATATAGAAAAAAAATCCCCGAATTTGATACACTGTATGTTTTCTGACACAGAAGAGTTGGAAATGGAAGTGGGCGGGCGTTGTGTGAGGAAAGAACCTTGGATGCAGCCAGAACGCACGGATATTGTATCCTAACAGAAAGTGCTGTTGTGATCGCTTTGTTCGTCACCGATTCACCACAATGTTCTCTTCCAGGGGCACTGAATTGCTGTGCTGTTGCGCATGCGTTCCTCGCTCCAGTCGGCACGTGCTAGTTCTACCTTGCAAGAAAAAGAAGCCTTATTCACAATGTGGCAATAGAGAAAGGTTTTGCTGAACATTACACAAATTAATGTCAAACTGGGCCAAATCAGATGAATCACATCACAAACTTTGTCATTGTTGAATGAGGACTACAGGCAATGGCGGTCATGCTGACATGGTCGGATCTGTAGATTGTGTGTTGCCGAATGTGTCAGGATTAGGCCTCTCGCTAAGCCCCAGGGTATTCCGGAAGGGGATGGAATCGCCTCAGGATCACCTGTTAACAGACGGAATTCTCCCAGAAAAACCAGTTACCGAAAGGAATCGCGCTACAAATGTGGCTAGCAATTGATCAATGGCGGGGTTGCGAGGGGGAAGGGGGGGTGTTGGAGTGTGGGTGGGGGATGGGGGTTGGGGGGGTTGGGGGGGCGGGTGGTTGTTATACCCTACAGATTTCCCTGCAACAAGTATAGCCTGTACGGATTCGAAGAAAAGTTACTCGTTCGGCTAAGGAATCGCGCGAAATTGTTTCCGTAAGTTGGAAGGATTCGGAAAATAATCGTACTGTTAAAAAATGGAATCACTCGAAAAGTTACTATTAATTTCTCGTCATTAAGGCTAATTACCCTGTTAGCATGAGGCCTAGTCAGGATGACAAGACAGACAACACTGCACCGACAATGGGAAAGCGACAGAACAACAAATGCTGTGGAATGGCCAGTCTTTAGTTACTCGCGAGGTGGAGAAGCCGACACCACAAAAATGCTTACAGTTTGGAACTGTACACTGCTGCACATTGTGCATCTCGATGACGATCTCATTGTTCGGATTGGATTTGCAATATCTTATCAGCCTGTTCGATAGGTGCGTAGGGTATCGCACACACCATCAGCAGTTGCGCCTGACAAGCAAGCAGAACTTTGCCCATCCCAGACGGGTTGACGACCAGGGCTTAGTTTTTATTTGTGGTCACCTTGGGATATGGTGTTATGTTTTGTGTTGTACCTTTTCTTGATAATATACTACAAATCCGGCTTCATATGAGCTACCCTTAGATGTGAAGGGGCCAGCCAAGAAGTAAGCTTAAAGTGAGGGTCTCAAGAAGCGCGAAACCAAATCCAAAAGGTTTGGTTTTGGGTTGACGAAATGAGCGAAATTGTAGCAGCGCCCAACCAGCACCCCTCACCACACATCGCAATTTTCGAGACCCCCCGAAACCAAAACCTTTGGATTTGGTTTTCTGCTTCTTGAGACCCTCGCTTTAAAACCTGCGGCCCAAATTGTTCATAAGCATTGCGTATAAACTTTGAGCCTCGGCCTGAATGAAATACGCGGAGAAATCGTTAGGGTGTTTCATCTCGCGAATTCGTTATTTGTCGTGGACCGTCATATTTTCTTGCACATTGTGCGACGGCTGAGATTACATTTCGATTGACTGGGGGAAGCACTTTGTTTGTGCGCCGTAAGATGGAAATCCACAAAACATGGACGGCAAAAAAACGTGAGGCACTTGGTGTCCCAAAATACCTTGCGCATTGAACTTGAAAAACAACCCCGAGTGACACAAGTCACGTCACCCCCATCTACACCCACGAAAACGCGACTTTCAAACGCGGTGCGTTTGTGTTAGAATGCAGTAATGATTAGAAACAAGAGAGAACAAGGAAGATATAGGGTTGGAATTCTATCATGTAATAACACATGCATATCTAGCCTACAACTTCTACATACAAACATATGTATAAGTTGACACACCCCCTATGCTAGATAAGGGGTAGTGCTGAACAAGAAACGCGCAGCTCAGGGTGGCACTACTACTCCAACCTCTGAGGCAAGGGTCTGAAGACCAATCAGCATGAGTACAAACAAGACAAGAGCAAACCACGGCGTCACTACTAGTCCGGCCACAGGAAGAGAAGGCACAAGGCCAGTCTGGAAGGTACAAATATAAAGGAGTACACAATCAAGGGCCTAGCAAGTGAGAGTCTACAGGAACCAGACCAAGCTGCAAGCAGTGCCGCTTATGATCTTTAGGCACAAGTGCCTTAGTAAAGATATCAGCTGTGTAGGCACCTGAGGCCAAGTGTACTACGCGGGCCTAGCGACGCTGCTGTAGCTCACGCATGAAGAAGTACCGCAGTTGGATGTGCTTCGCTCTGCCCTCAAGTCATGGCTCCTGACACAAGAGGATTATGGCCCTGTTATCAGCGTACAGAACCAGGGTAGAGCTAGGCCGCTCACCTAAGTCGGCGAGCAAGAAGGTCAGCCAGCGGAGCTACTGTGCCGCCATGGCACCGGCGTAAATCTCAGCCTCACAGCTAGACTGGGCAATAGACGAGGAGCGTGTGGACCTCCACGAGATGGCACCCGAACCAAGGCTAAAGCGGTATCCCTGGGAGGACTTGAGGGTCTCAGCGTCGTCTGCCCAAGACGCGATGTGTGCCCTGTAAGGACTACTGGCCTGCGTCCTCCCAGCACTAGCCCCATGCCCGATGTACTCGCGAGATAACGCAAAACCCTCTTAGCGGGCGACCAGTGCTGTGGTCGGTGTATGTCTGTGACCACAAAGCGAGCCAGGATGCTGAGAGGGTATGCAAGATCAGGACGAGTGCAAATCATCAGGTACATGAGGCAAGTCAGCGACAGCAGCGACAAGAGTGTCAAGACTCGAGACAGGAACAGCGGGGTCAGTAACGAGGGAAGCAAGGAGCTGAGGAACAAGAGGAGGAGCGGCACGAAGGTAGTCAGACAGAGGGGGAGGCGCAACAACAAGCGACGATGGAGGAGGCGAAGGCAGGAAGGGAGGACGAGACGCGTGGGAACAGAGCAACATAGGGTGAGAACGTGGAGCAGGAGAGAGCGGACAAGCACATGAGGGACGGCGAGACCAGACGTGAGACGGAGGCGTCGGGTCAGGAGACAGAGGAGGAGTAACAGGAAGGGAACGAAATGGGAAACGGGCCGGGGACGAGTCCGGCGGAGGAAACACTGTGCCGTGGATAGGAAGAGGAGGAGGCGGCGGGGGAGGCGCATGTGAGCGGTCTGGGGAGGGAAGGACGAGCAGGCAAAGGGCGGACACCGGCGGCGACTACTGCTGCTGTTGCTGCTCTGCAGAGTTTTCTGCTATAACGGGAGCTTCTGCAGAAGTGCCTGATGTAGATAGAGCTCTCTAGCTCTGTGGTTCTCTAAGAAGAGAGTCGCCTTCAGAATTGTGTGTTTCACTGAGTGGCTTGAGAAAGCTTGGGCACACAAATTTACTAGAATCAAGATTACAAAGTATAGTACACAAGGCAAGCACTAGTATTGCCTCATTGAGCCTCATTGAACACAGAGAGAACGTTCGCATGAGGACGTTTACATAACTACTCTAAGCTGCTCTTAGCCAAGTCAGCAATGGCCGGTGAAAATTACAGCACATGCTTAGTTTGTGATTTTACCCACTCATAAGTAGTTGTTTTAACAGTTTCAGATATGAAACTATCAGATGTTATGCACATTTCCGCAGTTACGAAATGTGCGTCACGTGTTCAATTTCTCAATGTTGCAGGTAGATTTTGTCGTTTTCGGTCCAGATCGGTTCAGTGGTTAACTTGCAAATTCGCAAATTTCTCGTGATTTCGGAACGTACCTTCAGCAGAAAAATGAAGTCCCCGATTTTATGTTTAAGGGGTCGCTCGCAGAAGCGAAGTCCGAATTGACTCCTTCTGTTGAAAGTGGCATTACGAGAGTGAAAGAAGCGATGAGACGGCGGGTGGTAAAAGCGCCAGTCAGATGAGTCCAGAAGGAAACTGAGGACGACACGGGGGACAGTGCGGGCAATGAGCTTGTCCGTGCCAGAGGCATGAACGTGAGCGAGGCAGCCCCAGACGTGGAACGCGGACGCGTGACCAGGGAACCCGATCCAAAGAAGGGTCGGTGAAACCTACGGCCACTAGGAGCGTCGTCAGAGGTTAAGCTGGTGAGCGGCGTAGCGAACAGCGAACGTTAACAGAAAATGGGGTGCATCGGCATGGATCATGGAGGTACGAGCCACCTCTATGACCAAACCGATGCGTCACTTAATGACCTCGTTATGCTGCGGGGAGTCTGGTAGGGTGTACGACTGGGTGATGCCCTCCGCACGACAGAAATGTCCAAGCCGACCAGAGGCAAACTCGCCGCCATGGTCGGAGTAGAGACACACCACAGGGAGACCGCGGTGGAGGTGCACAGCTACGACTCACGGGATAAGAACGTCAGGCACGTCAGCCTTCCAATCCAAGGAAAACACCGTGGTGTAGCGCGTGTAGTCGTCAACGAGCACTAGAAAGTAGCGCTCGCGACGCGGTCCAGGGATGGGGGCTGGGCCCCAGACGTCCAGGTGCAGGGCCTGGAGGGGTGCGGTGGCAGGACGAAGTCAAGAGGAATGAGGAGCACGGCACAGCCAGCCCTTGACGCGGGGCGTGCACGGCAGTGCAAGCGAGGGAGGGAGGACAGGCAGAAACGCAGGGAGACCTAGGACGAGACTGTGCTGGGACATGTGATGCAAACGCGGGAGTGCGGGGTGACCTAGGCGGTGGGTGCCACAGGCGACGGGTGAGTGAGCGGGCAACAAGAGCACGCAGCGGCGACCTGAGTAGATGCAGGACCCGGGGTGGATGATCCACCCGGGGGGGAAGCAGTGTCCAGCGTAAAGAGGCTAGACACCGGTTTCTTGGGGAACGTTGCAAGGGGAGAACCTGAGGCGGCCTAGGTACACTCGGCGTACTGCACATGACCTGGAAACATAGTGGTGACGCCGAGGTCCTGAAGACAACCGACACCAACTAAGTTTCGGGAGAACGAATGTGCAGGCCTGTGACGGAACCCGAGGGAACCGTTGGACAGGGAAGGGTAGTGTAGCTGTGAGCAACTACAGGACCAGAGGAGGGATCAGCACGTGCGACGGCAGCAGGTGCGGCAAGCAATGTAAGCGCAGCGTGGTCGCGGAAGAATCAGGCAGACGCACCGGAGTCAAGAGAGAAGGGCAGCCAAGCGGTAGCGGCGGAAGAAGGAGGAGCAAGGGTAGAGCATAGGCTAGACAAAGCAAACGGTCCTACGCATGACGCAGCAGGGGAGTCTATACTACACACAGGTGCTACGCCAGGGTCATAAGATCCGGACACACTAGAAGCGTCAGCATACAGAGAATGCAGGGCATAACTAATATGATCCATGTCTAAGTCAAAAACTTGCACACCGTGGAGCAGCAAACTGGGCTAGTCAAGGAGGTCCAGGGACGGGCCAAAGCGGCGACGGAAGAGGTCGTCGAGGCGGCGCAAACAGCGGGCGGTCGGGTGCGGGCGGCGGCACACAGCGCCATGGAGGAGCCCGGTCTGGAGCTGGTACTGGCAGCCCACAGCATCGAAGCCGTCGGTAGACGCCAAGCTGCGAGGACCACCATCGCGACCACCACCTCCAGGGGCTCCTAGCCACCCCGGCGGGAGGCGGGCCCACGGCTGCTGCTGCTGCGACTGCTGGTGCTGCTGGTGCTGCTGCTGCGGCTACTGCTGTGTCTGCGGCTGCTGTGAGTGCGGCTGCTGCTGCTCCTGGACACTTGCCCCAGCCCCCTCGTCATAACCACTGTCTCCGCCACCACAACCTCCACCACCAGCACCACCACCACGCCCTCCCTTGGGGCTGCAGTGGCCCCGACGCTGTCCCTGCTGCTGCAGGAAGGCTGCTGCTGCGGTCTTAGTGGCAGGAGCAGCTTTAGCGACGGCGGCGGAAACGTCAGCGTACGTGCACTGGGATGGAGCACAACCCTGAAAGATAGGGACCGCTGCAACACCGCTTGACAGAGCGATAGTGCGCTGGCGAGTTTCTATCTCAGAAAGGGCAGTGAGAAAGGCGGCCAGGGTGAGGTCACCAGGGTGCTGGCTAAGGAAGTGGTCACGGGCAGTGGCTAAGCTGTCAAGCAGGTGCATGGCAGTAAGGTACAGGGTAGCGCAAAACAGCAGGGGGAAGGCAGTGAGCTGGGTGGTAGTGCTAGCAGCGCGGTAGCTAGTCTCTAGTGCACGGAGGTGAGTAGCGAGGTTAGCGACAGTGGGAAAAGCAGAAAGATCGGGGAATAGCACGGCGAGGATCAAGTGGCTAGCGGAGGCAGAGGCACGTGTGGAGTAGCGCGCTACTACGACATCTAGGAAATCCTTGGCGTTCGCGACAGCAGTGAAGCGCGGACGCTCAGACAGGGGAAGTGCATGACTAATGGCAAGCTGTGCTACAGCATCGTGAGAGTCCCAAACAGCACAAGCAAGCACAGCAGTAGCGAAGGCCTCACTCTCAGCAGTGGTGGGGTCAGCAGGGAGGGGATCAGGCGCGGAGGGGCGGGGAAGCAAGCCATCAACATGCATAGCCAGGGAGTGCCCATCCAGCGCTGACCTGTAAGGTGACGGCGGAGATCGACAAGCCAGGCGGCAAATCGATCGCGTGTCCCTCCGCGTCCAGGCGAAGCATAGCGTCCGCCATCGTGCAACCTCCACAGCACAGCGTCACGGCGGCACAGTGTCACGGAGGCATAGTGTCACGGTGGCACAGCGTCACAGCAGCATAGCGGCACGGCGACATAGCGGTAGGACTCCCCGGCGAGAAGACCGAGCGGAAGGCCGAGGAGGGGCCCAAGGCACGTGAGGGGCGAGCGGGCGTGGTAGGGACCGGCGCGCGCGAAGGGCCGACGAGCAAGTGAGGGGCCGGAGAGCACGGGAGGGGCTGGTGGGCGCGTGAAGGCCCGGCGTGCGCGAAGGGGCCGGCGAGCACGCGAAGGGCCAGCGGGCGCGTAAGGGGCCTGCGAGCGCGAAGGGCCGGAGAGGCGCGGAGTGGGCTAGGCGGGTGCGTGAGGGGTCGGGCAAGCGCGCGAGGGGCCGGCTAGGCGATAGGAGCCGGCGGTGCGCGAGAGGGGCCGGCTAGGCACGAGGGGCCGGCGGTGCGCGAGGGGCTGGCTAGGCGAGAGGGGCCGGCAAGACGCGCGGGGACAGCTCGGCGCGAGGGGTCGGCTAGGCAAGAGGGGCCGGCTAGGTGCGAGGGGCCGGCTGAGTGCGAGGGGCCGGCTAAGCGAAAGGAGGGGGGGGCTGGCGAGGTGCAAGGGGCCAGCTCAGCGTGAAGGGCCAGCACGGCACACTAGGGGCCGACTAGACGCGAGGGGCCGACGGGGCGCTAAGGGGCCGATACGGCGCATCAGGGACGGCGGGCACGCTAGGAGCCGGCGAGGTGCGTTAGGGGCCAGCGGGCGCTCTAGGGGCAAGCGAGGCGGAAGGCTAGGGCTAGGGGTGGAAGCAGGTGGGCGGACCTAACCTACTCATGATACCATGTTAGAATATAGTAATTATTCGAAAAAAGAGAGAACAAGGAAGATATAGGGTTGGAGTTGTACCCTGTAAGAACATACACCTATCTAGCATATAACTTCTATATACAAACATACCGTAATCCCCCGTATATAACACCCACCGAAATAGTCACTCCGTGGGTGGTTTATGCGGGGGAGAGCTTATGATAGGGTGCATTTAGGAGAGCACCCGCTTTTCGGGGGTTGCATTTTACATAACTTCCTGCTCGTTTTATGCAGCAAAGAACAATATTCCGTCGTTTTTCAAGCTCCTCTCGATTGAAAAAAATTGACCGTTGCGACTCTAAGAGTGGTAACCGAACAGACAAATCGAGGCGCTGTGCGACTCGATAAACTGTTTCTTCAACTGTATTCTACAACAGCTTCATCTCTTATTTTCTATATATTGCTGTATGCTTGTTTCTTTTAATCAATCACTTGCTCTCACATACTAGTGCAAGGGTTCAACTACTCAACACTTCCGCTGCACTACTCAAGCGTTTTGTGTAAGTGGGACTTAGTCTCTGAAAAGGTCCTAAGGCTTTTTCTCATCCCAACATGGTATGAGAGTTGGTCAGAGACCAGACTCCCATCGACAACATCCTATCTACAGTCAGCATATCAAAAGCTTCATCGATTACAAGACATGGACAACAAGGGCAAAAATTCTTCTACGGGCTCACCCAGCGCCCAAGCCACTCAACCCGGCACCTCTAGACTACAAACCGAGACCGGCGCTGCTCAAGAAACATCAAGAAGAGTACCAGGAATGGTGACCCCTTCACCCTCTTCAAGCGTGGACCCGAACCTTATGGAAAGGTTCTTCAGCTTCATGTCTCACTTTGAGCAGCAGCAGCAGACAGAGACACCTACGCATTCAACACAGAGTAACGGAGGAAATACGGGGTTAGCACTGATGAGCCTCGACAACTCATCATTCGGGCGGCACAACCAGGCGCCTACCTTTGCGCCTTATCACTCTTCACCAGGGACGTTTGAGTTCATGCCGCCCCGTGCTCAACCGACAGCAGCTGCATCACAACACACACCAAACGAAATATTAAGTCTCCAGGCACAGTTTTCACATGTGATCAAACTGCAGACATCTTCACCGTTCAACGGGCACGACTTCTTTACCTGGAGCTTTGAGTTCGAGCTGCTGATGGAGGCTGCGCACCTCTTGGGATACTTCAACAGGTCCCTGGCATTTCCAAGCAATGGCACTGCAGCAAGAGTAGGAAATCTTCACTTATCAGTCACTGTTGGCATACACAGTTCTCCTGCAAAACCTATCACCACAAGAGCAACAGGGCATCATAACGTATCGAAGCTACGGAAACTCCGCGGAGCTCTCCTGGCATCATCAGAAATGTCTCTATCAAGCAAACGACAGTGTGACACAAAGCAGACTCATGCAGCATTTCACAACAATACAAATGAAGACCGGGGAAAAGGCGATGCAGTATATGAGTCGCTGCCAGACCCTCCGCAACCGCCTGCTTCGGTGCGGAGGCACAATCACTGAAGAAAGCTTCGTGACACTTCTTCTCGCCGGGCTCGGACCACAATGGAGAACCACCCGCTCGCTTCTTTGCACCCACGGACGAATTTCCAAGATGCACCTCTACGCCGAGCTTCATGCTGAACAACAAAAGATGGACCTGTTTGAAGAACGACAACCACAAAACAAGCAGCAACCGTTAGTCTTCTACACTCAAAGAAACAACAACGACCGACACAACAACAGAGGCCTCACCATCGTGCCGCCGTTCTGCCACAACTGTCAGACATCCGGGCACTCCAAGGTCGACTGCACACGCCCTCGAGTTTCTCGTCCAGCAGACCCGCAAGCCACCTCCACTCAAGCAAATCCGCCAAGTCGTTCCTCTACACCTGCACAAGGCGCACCAAATATCATTAACTGCATGGTACGAAAACTTCTCGACATCCAGGACAAAAACACCGTGACCCCACGTATGCTGCAGTCACCGATGCCGAACCCAGCCGGCGAAACACCTGGTTTCTGGACAGTTGCTGTGGTCAACACATGTGTTCCTCGGGGCACTTCGTGCAACGAGAGCGACGCCTCAACCGCGACGTCGTCATCACCGTCGCCAACAATGAAAACCTGAAGACAAACAGACAAGGAGTCATTCAGCTTCAGTCAATGGAGACAAACGTCATACTGCAACTCAACAAAGTTCTCATTGTTGACAATTTGGGATACAACTTATTAAGTGTCAGCCAGTTAATGGCAAATTGAATTCACATGGAATGCGACTCGGACGTCAACGAGTTTCGCCTTTATCACAGGAAGGACAGCCTCTTCATCGGTCGCACTCTCCTGAAGTTGGGCGTCTTCGTGCTGGACTTCGTCCCCGACTGCGGTACTGCCGACAGCGAAGCCATCGTGTCGTTCGCCGCCTGGATGCACTCGCCCGATCTTGACCCCGACTTTAGTCCAGGCGGGTTCTGGTACTCCAACACCATCCTTGCAGCAGAAAGAACACGAGCATTAGCAGTCATTCGACAAGAACGACAAGTACCAGCAAGTATCACTTCCCCGACATCACCTGTAGTAGTAGCAGCAGGACCCAGCCGTGCGCCATCACCAGCGGTCCGAGGACCACCAACCGAAGCAGATCAGCTCATGCCCATCACCCGAGGAGTCTGCCAAAGTCCCGCTACGATCGTCGCGTTCTTCTCCAACGCCGACCTATACCGGCGTTCACCCGGCCATCGCGCTCCAGACGACATCTGGCATCAATGCTCGGACACCCTTCAAACAGCACAATTCTTAAAACCATACAAGCCGGAGTATTAGAAAAATTCGCTCTCCTTACAACGAGCGGCCATGAGCTTCGACGACCCCGCGCACGATGCTTCACGTGCCCCGAAGCTGATCTTCCCCATCAACCTTTCCCGTCGCACCACAATCCAAGCGCACCTGCATACGCACCGATGGAAAAAGTTTACAGCGATATTTTGAATATGCCTCGAGACGACAGTGAAGCAGAGTACAACTACGTTATCACGTTCATCGACGCAGCAATACGATATGTCTGGCACTTCAATCTCAAGACTCATGACCAAGCGTTCGAAGCCTTCACGACGTGGCTCCCCATCGCTGAACGAGAATCGGGCTCCCAACTCAAGAGTTTCCAGTCAGACGGGGCACTGGAGTATCAGTCACAAAGGTTCAGGAGCTACTTGGCGGAAAGAGGCATCAAACGCCTGGTGTCCCTGCCCTACGCTCACCAGTAGCAGGGGGTCGTAGAAAGAATGAATCGCACCTTGCAGACGACGATGCAGAAGCTGCTATTGGGGATGGGACTGCCCAACACCCTTTGGCCTGACGCGATAACGCATGCAGTCCATCTCCACAACCTGCTGTCCTCGTCAACACTTCCCAACAGCACATTACCGCACCTGCTGTGGACAGGAAAACAGGGCAGCACAAAATTACTTCGAGTTTTCGGCTGCATGGTACAGTACAGACCCCACACAGCTCGAGCAGGATGATTCTCTCAACGAGCACGGTGAGGACTACACCTCGGGATCGGAAACTTCTCGACATCCAGGACAAAAACACCGTGGCCTCACGTGATGTGATTTTCTACGAGAGACTGAAGTTGTAGCATTACCTGGACAACATCGCCAACACCGCAGACCCCACCGACGGCTTCGAGGGCCATCGGTCCTTCGCCGACCATGCTGCCGAAGCTGACGCAGCAGAAGAAGACGTACCTGAAGCCTCGGAAGCTGTCGGACCACTCCCTTACTGCTCCGTGCCCGTTCCACTCGACGACGACAACCCTCTCGATAGTAACAACCTCGACACCTACTACCACTTCGCTGACCAGGGCTACACTACACCTCAAACGGTTGACACAAATGTCTCTGAACGCATCGGACCAAAGTTTTTTACCTGACCCAGAAGATGGTGACGAAGCAGCTTATCCCGGGAATGAAAATTCCCCTCGACACACACCCACGGGCCTGCAGATACTTGGACTATGGGTCGCCGTCCAGAGCCCGCCGCCACCGTCGCCGCGCGAGCCAACGACTCTGTCGCAGGCTCTGGGGGGGGAACATAAGGCGAAATGGAAGGGAGCAATGGAAAAAGAATTGAAGGCCCTGCAAGACCGAAACACGTGGAAACTAGTACCTGCAACAAAGACCAAAGGGAAGAATGTGCTATCGGGAAAGTGGTTGTACCGAATCAAGACTAATGCGGATGGCTCCATCGACAGCTTCAAGGCTTGCTGGGTCGTACGTGGATTCGATCAGCGATATGGAACCGACTACACGGAGACATTCGCCCCAGTCTCCCGACATACCTCCCTCCGCATTCTGCTCGCCGTCGCGGCCTCGAAAAAGTTACCACTACGGGCTACATCTACCGACTCGATCCTATCGGGACTATTTCCTGGCAGTCGAGCAAGCAGGAACTAATCGCACGATCTTCGGCTGAAGCGAAATACATCGCTCTCTGCACTGCGACCAAAGAGGGACTTTACCTGCGGGAGCTGCTCGAGGAAGCGAAAATTGCGACCATGCCCGCCTTCTCGTTATTCTGTGACAATCAATCCGCGATCAAAATCGCGAACAAAAACGGGTTTGCCAATCGGACCAAACACATCGCCCTACGGTATTTCTTCGTCAAGGATGAGATCGCAAAGGGGAGACTTCAACTCAGTTACTGCCCCACGACAGAAATGGCTCCAGATTACCTGACAAAGAAACTGGCGAAGGCAAAGTTCAATTACTGCATGCTGCTGACCGGGCAGATAAACGTCACCGAATCCGAACACGTCAGCACTCCAGAAACAAAGGGGAGTGTTGGAAATACCTCGAAGACTTAGCGTTTCTGAAGTGTAACACTACACTCGAGGAAAGTCGTATCGGGTACGTGAGTCAACGGAGGTTACACGAGGAGGTTGGACGAAAGAATACGAAAGGGCAAAGGGACTCGAAGGGTCGCAACCGGAGGTTGCGATTGACCGTTGCGACTGCAAGAGTGGTAACCGAACAGACAAGAGTGTGCGACTCGATAAATTGTTCCTTCAACTGTATTCTACAAATGCTTCATCTCTTATTTTCTATATATTGTTGTATGCTTGTTTATTTTAATCAATCACTTGCTCTCACATACTAGTGCAAGGGTTCAACTATTCAACACTTCCGCTGCACTATTCAAGCGTTTTGTATAAGTGGGACTTAGTCTTTGAAAAGGTCCTAAGGCCTTTTCTCAGCCCAACAATATACACCATAGGGTGTTATATACGGGGGATTACGGTATGTAGAAGTTGATCGTTTGAAGGCCGCGCCTCGTAATTTGGGCCACGGGTTTGAAGTAGGAAATAAGATATCTAGGTGAGGATAGATTCCATCACACCCTGGCTACTTTTCTAGTGCATTTGGGGAGCAGAGCCATTACTCCTAGTCTATAGACCTCATCTACGAATCTAAAGTTAGAGGGGAGGGAGCCAAATGGCTCTACGTGCTAGTTGTCAAATGTAACTTAGGTCGTTACTGTAGACTATACTGGATTGTGCCTTAGAGGGTACAACACCCTAGTCTATATACCCTTGTACTCACACATTCTAATATATTATTCTTTCAAATATGGTATCATAGTAGGTTAGGTTCCCCCCCTAGCCCACCCACGCTTCCACCCCCTAGGCCCTAGCCACCATCGTGCCCCGCTCTTAGCTGGCCCTCCTGGCCGTCGCGCTCGTCCCTAGCCGCCCCCCTGGCCGTCGCACCCGCCCCTAGCCGGCCCCCTGGCCGTCGCGTCCGTCCCTGGCCGGCCCCCTGGCCGTTGCGTCCGCCCCTCCTAGCCGGCCCCTTGGCCATCGCGTCCGCCCCTAGCCGGCCCCCTGGCCGTCGCGCCCGTCCCTAGACGGCCCCCTGGCCGTCGCGTCCGCCCCTAGCCGGCCCCCTGGCCGTCGCGCCCGTCCCTAGCCGGCCCCCTGGCCGTCGCGTCCGCCCCTAGCCAGCCCCCTGGCCGTCGCATCCGCCCCTAGCCGGCTCCCTAGCCGTCGCGCCCGTCCCTAGCCAGCCCCCTGGCCGTCGCGCTCGTCCCTAGCCGGCCCCCTAGCCGTCGCGCTCATCCCTAGCCGGCCTCCTGGCCGGCGCGCTCGTCCCAAGCCGCCCCCTCCCCCCCCCCCCCTGGCTGTCGCGCCCGTTTCCTGCCGTCCCACGGCCGCCCCTAGCCACCTTACGGCCGCCCCCTCGCCGTCGCGGCCGCCCCTAGCTGCTGTCGCTGCAGTCTCCAGCCGCCTCACGATCACTCCTGCCATCGCGGCCGCCCCTAGCCGCCGTCACGGCTGTCCCTGGCCGCCGTCGCAGCCGTGTCTCCTCGCCGTCGTGGCTGGCCCTCCTCGCTGGCCCCCGTTGCCGCCGTTTGCTGGCCCCTTGCGTCTGCCGTCCGCCGGCCGGCTCCTGTATTTGCGTCGTCGCCAACCCGCCGCCGCCTCGGGTTCGGCCCGTTCCTCCCGATTAGCACTGCCCTGCGAACCCCCCGGTACCGTACTAGACCTCCTTGCACCGCACTGCACCGCGCTGTACCGCACTGCACCGCACTGTACCGCACTGTACCGCGCTGCAACGCACTGCATCGCACCGCACCGCACTGTACTGCTCTCCATCGCCCTCTATTGTCACTGATGGCGGAGGTGCTTCGCTTTGATGCTGAGGGCCAGCTGATTGAGTTTGATGCGTGGCTTGCTGACCTCCGTCGCCACCTCACTGGTCAGCGGCCGGATGGCCACTCGCTGTCTGTCCATCTTGACGGTACTCTCCCCTGCCCTGACCCCCCCGCTGCACTGTCTACTGATCCCTCATCCGCTGAGCGTGAGTCCGCTGCGGCCGCTGCCCTTGCTCACTCTGTCTGGCTGTCCCGTAACGCTGTCGCACAGCTTGTCATTAGCAATGCCCTCCCCCTGTCCGAGCGACCTCGCTTCAGGTCTATCACCACTGTCCAGGCTTTCCTAGATGCTGTTGTCCAGTGCTATTCCACCCCGCCTGCTGCCTCGGTCGGTCGTCTGATCCTCCCCATGCTCTTCCCTGACCTTGCGTCGTTCCCCACTGTCGCCGACCTGGCCGCTCACCTGCGCACAATAGACGAGACTTGGCGTGCTGCCTGCACTCCCACACAGCTTCTAACCCACCAGCCGCCCCTCACCTCTACTCTCTACCTGCTAGCCACCCACCTCCCTGACCGTCTTGCCACTGCCCATGACCACTTCCTTAGCGTCCACCCCGCATACCTCACCCTCACTAACTTTGTTGACACCCTGTCCGCTATAGAGGCCCGCCACCACTCTATCGCTCAGAGCAGTGGTACTGTGCCGGTCCCTATCTTTCAAGGCTGCGCCCCCGCTCAGTGCACCTTCTCTGACAGTTCTGTTGCTGTGGCTGAGACTGCCGCTGCAGCACAGGTCCGTCCGGGGAAGGGTCGCCGCCCCAAGGCTGGACGTGGCGGCGGGGGTGGGGGTGCAGGTGTAGGTGGTGCTGGAGCTGGGTCTCCTGGTGGTGGTGCTGACGAGGGGACCCTGCTAGGTGCAGCCGAGCAACCGTCTCAGCAGCCGCCGGCGTTGCAGCCGGACTCGCGTCAGCCGCAGCAGTCGCAACAGCCGCAGCAGTTGCAGCCGCAGCAGAGACGGGCGAGTGGTCTCCCGCCCGGGTAGCCTGGCGCTGGTGGTAGCGCTGGACGTGGTGGTGGTGCGCGTGGTGGGCTGCTGGGTGGTGGTTTGGGTAACGCGCGCTGTCAGTACCTGCTCCAGACCGGTCCTCGCCGTGGCTTCGTTTGCGGTACGATCGGTCACACCTCCGTCCGCTGTTTCCGTCACCTGGACAACCTGTTTCGTCAGCGTTTCGGCCCGTCGCCCGAACTCCCAGACTGGCACAGTTTGCTTCATCGTAGGGTTCAGATTTTTCATCTAGATATGGATGAGATTGTTACTGCTCTGCATGTGATGTATGCTGATGACTCTAGTGTGCTTCCGTCTTATTACCCCTTGTTGCCTAGTGTAGGTGTGCCTTCCTTAGACTCCCCTGCTGCGTCAGGCATAGGATCCCCTGCTTTGTTTAGCCTTGGTGCTTCCGTCGCTGCTTCGCCTCCGGCCGCCACTGCCGCGCTCTCCTTCACCCTCGACTCTAGCGCTTCCCGGTGCTTCTTCCGCGACTCCACCACGTTGACACCGCTTCCTGTCCCTGCCGCAATCTCTCTTGCTGACCCCTCCTCCGGCCCAGTAGTCGCCCGCAGTTCCACCACCCTCCTCTGCCCGGCGGTTCCTTTGGGCTCACTCACAGGACTTCACATCCCCTCATTCTCCAGGAACCTAGTTGGTTTCGGCTGCCTTCAGGACCTTGGCGTCACCACTACGTTCCCTGGACACGAGTGGTACGCTGTCTGTACCGAGGCCGCCACTGGTGCCCCCCTGTCCACGTTCCCACGGGACCCGGTGTCCGGACTTTTCACACTGGACACGGTGACCCCCCCGGCTGGGACCCCCCCTCAGGTGACTGCGTCTCCCCCGGTTGCTGCTGCCTGCTCCTGTCGGTCTCTCACTCACCCGACTCTTCTCTGGCACCACCGCCTAGGTCACCCTGCGCTCCCGCGTTTGCGTCACATGTCACAGCACGGTCTCGTCCTAGGCCTCCCCGGGTCGTTCCCCGAGTTTCCCTCCTCCCCAGCCCCACCTTGCACGCCCTGTGTCGAGGGCCGGCTCCGCCATGCCCCTCACTCCTCCTCGTTTCCCCCTATTGCAGCACCGCTACAGACTCTGCACATGGACGTCTGGGGCCCCGCCCCCGTCCATGGGCCGCGTCGAGAGCGCTACTTCCTAGTGCTTGTCGACGACTACACACGCTACACCACTGTGTTCCCCCTGGAGCGGAAGGCCGACGTGCCTGACGTTCTTATCCCGTGGCTTGTCGCTGCGCGTGTCCGTCGCGGTCTCCCTGTCTTGCGCCTCCACTCCGATCGTGGTGGCGAGTTTGCCTCTGGTGTCCTTGGTCGTGTTTGTCGTGCGGAGGGCATCACCCAGACGTTTACCTTGCCGGACTCCCCGCAACAGAATGGGGTCGCTGAGCGACGCATCGGTTTGGTCATGGAGGTGGCTCGCACCTCCATGATCCATGCCGGTGCACCCCATTTTCTGTGGCCGTTCGCCGTTCGCTACGCCGCTCACCAGCTTAACCTGTGGCCGCACCCCCAACAGCCTCAGGTTTCGCCGACCCTCCTTTGGTCTGGGTCACCTGGTGACGCGTCTGCGTTCCACGTCTGGGGCTGTCTTGCTCACGTTCGTGCCTCTGGCACGGACAAGCTCACTGCCCGGACCCTTCCCTGTGTCCTCCTCGGCTTCCCCCTTGACGCGTCTGACTGGCACTTCTACCACCCGCCGTCTCACAGGTTCTTTCACTCCCGTGACGTCACCTTTGATGAGTCTGTCTCCTTCTTCTGCCGCTTCCCCCATCGAGGTCCCCCGATTACCCCCCCCTGTTCCTGGTCACCCCTTCCTCGGTCGTCGCCGCCCCTCCTCCTCCCCCTCCCCGTCCTGCCCCTTCTGGTGTGTCCCACGTCACCCCACTTACGTCGGTTGTACCGGTTGAGGAGTCTACTGACTCTGGTAGTCCTGCGGCGCAGTCCTCGCCGCCTGCCCCTTCTCAGGTGTCCCCTCCTCCGCCGCCTCCGCAGCCGCAGTCGCCACCACTGTCGCAGCCGTCGTCACCGCCGCCGCCGTCGCCGCAGCCGTCGTTGCGACCGCCGCCGCCGCAGCTGTCGCCGCAGCAGTTGGTTGCCTCTGGGGGTGCTGGAGTTGGGGTGGGTACTAGTCTTGGGACTCCTGTCGTGGCTTGTACCGGCGGTCCTGGGGGTGGTACCGGTGCTCGAGGGGTTCTGAGCTCTGGGGGTGTTTCTTCTGGGGGTGCTGGTGTGGAGTGTTCTGGAGGTAGCCGCCCGGCAGCTTGCGGTCCCGGTGTCGGCGTCACACCGCCGTCACAGCAGTCCCCGCCGGTGTCTGCTCTTCGCCCCCTGACCCCGTGCCCGTGCCTCCTCCTCCTCCTCCTGTCTCCGGCCCTGTGTTCCCACCTCCAGACGTGTCTCCGGCCTTTTTCCCCCCTCGTTCCCCTCCTGTGTCCCCTCCTCTGTCTCCTGACCCGATTCCCCCGTCTCACGTCTGGTCTCGCCGTCCCTCCCGTGCTCGACCTGTCCCCCCTTTCTCGCGCTCTCACCCTATGTTGCTTCGTTCCCACGCGTCTCGTCCTCCCCTTCTCCCGTCGCCCCCTCCATCCTCCCTTGTCGTTGCTCCCCCCTCTCTGTCTGACTACCTGCGTGCTGCTCGTCTATTCCGGTTTCGAGCCTTGACGCCCTTGTCGTTGCGGTCGCTGACTTCGCCTCTACCCACCGCCTTGACTACTCCACCGCTCTGGTCTCTGACCCTGCCTGTCCTCCGTCTATCGGGGGTGCTCCTGCCCTCGGCAGTGACGCCCTGGAGGACCGCCAGTACGAGCTTGCTTTTCTGTCCGAGGCTGCTCCCCATCTCTGCTCTATGCTTCTAGTCCCTAAGGGTGACCCCGACGCTTTCGACATCCCGACCCCTCGCACTTACGCTGAGGTGGTCTCGGGACCCTGGGCAGTGGATAGCTGCCATGGAGCAGGAGATGGCATATTGGAGATCCACCGGCACCTACGTCGACGCAGTGGGGTGAACGTAGTCGATGGCCGCTGGCTCTTCAAGGTGAAGCGCCCTCCTGGAGAGCTGCCTGTGTTCAAGGCGCGCTACGTGGCTAGAGGTTTCAGTCAGCGTGAAGGGGTGGACTTCTTCCAGACCTTCGCTCTGACCTCGAATATGACTACTCTTCGGGTGCTGCTACACGTAGCAGCTCATCGTGACTACGAGCTTCACTCCCTTGACTTCTCCACTGCGTTTCTTCAGGGCAGTCTACACGAGCAGGTCTACCTGCACCGCCCTCAGGGCTTCACTGGTACCCTCCCTCCTGGGACCCAGTGGCTCCTGCGGCGCCCCGTCTACGGCCTGCTGCACGCTCCGCGTGAGTGGCACGACATGGTGCGTGCTACGCTTGCTGACCTGCAATTTTTTCCGTCCTCTGCAGACCCCTCGCTCTTCGTTCATGCTGGCCAGACCCCATTCTACATCCTTGTTTACGTAGACGACCTGGTCTTCGCCACGGCAGACAGGGACGCACTGGCCTCCGTGAAGGCAGAGCTGCTGAAGAGACACACTTGCACTGACCTTGGAGAACTGTGCCACTACCTTGGCTTGTAGATCTCCAGGGACAGAGCATCGCGCACCATCACTTTGACTCAGTCACACTTGGTGCGCCAGGTCCTTCAGAGGTTTGGCCTTCAGTTCTCCTCCGCACAGCCCACTCCTCTGCCTCTAGACCACAGGCTCTCCGCTCCAGTTCCTGAGGAGTCAGCAGAGCCCAGTGGTCCTTACGCAGAGCTGGTGGGTTGCCTCATGTACCTGATGACTTGCACTCGCCCAGATCTCGCATACCCTCTCAGCATCCTGGCTCGCTTTGTGGCTACAGGCAGACACCGACCTCAGCACTGGTCTGCCGATAAGAGGGTTTTGCGTTATCTTGCAAGTACATCGGGCATGGGGTTAGTGCTAGGAGGACGCAAGCCAGTGGTCCTTACTGGACACACAAACGCTTCTTGGGCGGACGACGCCGAGACCCTCAGGTCTATAGTATAGACTATACTGGATTGTGCCTTAGAGGGTACAACACCCTAGTCTATATACCCTTGTACTCACACATTCTAATTTATTGTTCTTTCTGATACTGGTGTGGGTCCATCCATACTGACCTTGTTCGACCTCCTTGGCCTTTCATGGAGAACCTGAAAGACCGGTTCGTTGTTTTCCCCTTACTGCCGCCGTTCCTTCTCTCTTCAGACCCGGCCAGCCATTCTGTTTCAGCACCGTTCACCACGGCAAGCAAGGTTGGATAACAATGGAAGTCCTCAGAAACGATAAAAGGGCCTGCATTCTGAAGCACTAGGCCCATAACATTAAGCAGCGCTTTCTTTCATTTCTAGCATCAACTGGCCCAGCACCTGCTGAAGGTCTTTGAGCCGTATTGGCTTGGCCAGGAAGCCATCCATCCCCACACTAACGCACTTGTCCCTCTCGTGCTTCAGCACACTCGCTGTCAGCGCGTATATGACTGACCGCTTCCTCCGGTGCCGCGGCTTCTCCTGCTCCGACTTGTGCTCTTCTTCCAGACACTCGCCAGATGTTGGTTTCTCCCCACCAGCAGCAGCAGCGACATCAGCACTGGCACTAGCACCAGCAGCACCAGCACCAGCAACATCAGCATTGGCACTAGCACCAGCAGCATAGGCAGCACTGGCAGCAGCAGCAGCAGGAGCATCACAGTTGTCCGGGTGGTCCGACTGCAGCTTGCGGATTCTCTCAGTGGCTTCGAAGCCGTCCATCACAGGCATGTGGCAGTCCTGCCCGCCACACGGGAGGCAGAGGCAGAGTAGCAGACAGAACGTGAGCTAAAGGGCCGAGTGACTAGCCTTTTCTTCCCTGCAATGATACGAGTGGTGGCGTCAAGCCTTGACTCGCCCCGAGCACTCGCCCCGAGAAATCACCCCAAACCCGACCACTCACCAAAAAGACGATGCCATAGCTGCACCGCGCACACACCTCACATGGCGCCTCACATGGCGACTCGCATGGCGCCTCACATGGCGACTCTCATGCTGCCCTCACCACTGAAACTCGTCATGACGACTCACACGAGGACTCGCCTTGAGACTCACCCCCAGCACCCACCCCCAGCACCCACCCCCAGCACTGACCATGAAGATGATGTCGTAGCAGCAGCACCTGCATGCCTCCACAGCCTTGCAGCCGTCCTCCGCCACGTCGCAGGCCACCTTGAGGCTCCTGAGCAGGCGCACCACCACCATGCGGTTCACCGGGTTGTCCTCCACCACCAGGCATCGCAGCCCCTCAAAGCTCGTCGGGCCAGCACCTGCCCCACTCCTGCCCCCTCCACCCATCCCTTCCTCCACCCCCGGGCACCGCAGCGCTGCGAACCCTCCCTCCTCCTGCCCCTCCCCCCCCTCTCCCCCCCACTCCTTCCTCTCCTCACTCCTCACTTCCGCTCCGTTCACCATGCCCTTCCCCCGTCTTCCCCCTTCCGGCAGAGCGGCTTCTTTGCCTCCCTTGACTCCACACCCCCCCTCTGCTCTTGGTGCCGCCTCCAATTCGATCCCTGCCTTCTCACTGCCTGCCTGCTGCCGCCTGCATGCCACTCCCTTGCCCCTGTCTCCCTCGTGCCCCACAACCCTCTCCTCCTCCTCCTCCTCCTCCTCCTCCCCCTCATCCTCCTCCTCATCCCCCTCGTCCTCCCCATCATCCTTCCATCTCTCCTCCCCCCCTTCCCCCCCCTCCTCCCGCTCCCCCCCACCACCACCCCGCCCATCCCCCTCGCTCTCTGCCACATAACCCTTCGGACATTTGTCCTCACCCACCCGCTCTGCCCCCTCCTCCTCTTCTCCCTCCCCCCTCTCCCTAAGTCTCTTCACCCTCTCTCCTTCCGTTATCTTCTTCACCCTCTCTCCATCTCCCCTTCTCTTCTCTCTCCCCACCCCCATCTCTCCCACACCTGCTGCTGCCTTATAAGTACCTCCCGACTCATAGCCTACCCCTCTGCTGCCTATGCCCAAGCAAGCCCCCCCTTCCCCCATTTCCACGTCCCTTGCCCCTTCCCCCCCTCTCATACCAATCGCACCCCCCCCTACTGCCATCCCCAAGGTTCCTTCACACCCCTCCCCCCAACCACTCCCTCCCTCTCTCCTCTCCTCGCTCACTCCCTCTCCCTCCCTCACTGCCCCTCCTCCCCCTATACCCCCCAAGCCCTCCCCCATCCCCCGCTTCCCCACCACAGTCCCCCCTTCGCTCCCATGCCTCGCCACCAACAACCCCAAACCGTTTTGAGCCACCTCAAACCGAGTCCCCCCAATCAACTCACCGCCCAAACCACCTCTCAAACTGTCCATCTCGCCTTCCCCCCAATTTCTCCACCTCCCCTCCATCTCCCCTCCCCCACCATCTCCCCACACCCCCTCTCCACCCATGCCCCCCTGCACCCCTACCAGCACAGGCGGCTGCTGCTCCTCCTCCGCGTTCTCCTGAGGCTGCACGTGCCAGAAGGGGGGCAGGCAGGAGAGGGGGCTCGGGTACCGAACCGCAGGCGGAGGCGAGGGAGAGGCTCGGTGCCGAGGCGAGACTGATGCTGGGTGGAGCGGTGAGGCAGAGGTTTGGAAGTGCCTCAGGGCTTCGGTGAGCTCGTTTGCTTGCTCCTGCTCTCTCCCTCTCCCCTCTTCCGCCCCTCTCCCTGCCTCCTCTCTGGCTCGGTGTCTGGATGCTGCTGCTGCTCCTGCTGCTGCTTCTGCTGCTGCGCTTCCTCCCATCCCCCCCACTCTTCCCATTCCTCCTCCCATTTCTCCTAACATTCCTCCTCCTGTTGCTGCTGCCGTTGCCTCTGCAGCTGCTGCCGCCTCTGCTGCTGCTACCGATGCTGCCGAAACACCACTCCTACCTCCCACCTTCTGCCCTTCCCCATCTCCTCTCGCCCCATCTCCCCTCCCGGACACCTCCCACGCCATCCCTTCCTCCCTATCCCCCCACCCCCACTCAACCCCCCTCTCCCCCTCCCTCCTCATATGGGCATCCCACGTCCGGGAGGGGGTGAAGGGCAGGGAGAGGGAGAAGGTGGAGCCTTGGTGGGGCGTGGAGGCGACGGAGATGCAGCCCCCCATGAGCGACGCCAGCGAGCGGCAGATGGACAGACCCAGGCCCGTGCCGCCGTGCTTGCGGCACGACGAGTCGTCCACCTGCCGGAAGGGGGTGAACAGGCGCGCTAGGACCTCCTGGGAGATGCCCACACCCGTGTCCGCCACGTCGATGCGCACCCACACTTTCCCCTTCTCCTCCCCTGCTGCTGCTCCCACAGTAAGGGCTGGAACTGCAGCATCCGCAGCAGCACTGGCAGCGTGGTCGGCAGCAGTGGCGGCAGTTTGGTCGGCAGCAGGGTCGGCAGCCGCAGCAACTGCTGTGTGGACAGCAGCGTTGGCCTCCGCTGAAACAGCAGCACACATGGTATCGCAGGCATGAGCACACACGCCAGCACCAGCACCAGCACCAGCAACAGTGGCACCAGCACCAGCACCAGCACCAGCACCAGCACCAGCACCAGCACCAGCACCAGCACCAGCAACAGCAACAGTACCAGAAACAGTAGGATTAGCGCTAGAAACCACAGTATTACCGCTGCCGCTGCTGCTCTCCAACCTAGCACGCTTGGCAGGGGGGGGAGAGGGACTGGTGCAAAGAGCGGAAGCGGAGACATGGACATGAGGTGGGGAAGGAAGTGTACCAGTATGGGGAGAGGGTTCCTCTGCTGGCGCATACTTCCGCCCCTCACCCTCAGCTGATGCCACCTCCCTCCCCTCCTGCTCTGCTCCCTGCCCTTCCCTCACATCCCCAGCGTCTGCAGCACAGCCCCCTGCCTCCCCCGCTGCCCGCTCCCCTGCCTCCTGCCCCTCATGAGAAACGCGTGTGTTGCTCAATCCCCCATGCCCATGCGTGTCGCTACGGCTCCCATGCCCATGCGCGTGGTCTAGAATCTGGTTGCCTGGCGCTGCCTCCGCCAGCAGCTCTTGACTAGTGCTCGGGTCTGAGGGCACGCCGTGCGACGCGGGAGGGACGACGGGAGGGACGGCATAGGGGAAAGAGGGAGTGAGGTGAAGAGAGAGAGAGAGAGAGAGAGCAGGTGTGGAGAGAGGGGAGAGGAGAACGAGGAGTGAGATGGGGAGAGGGAAGCGCAAGACACATGGCGGGGAAGGGGGTGAAAGAATGTTGCGAGCTGTTTAGCTCACCTAATGGTGGTGGCTGACATAGTGACACTCGAACGCGCACCTCACCCCTGGCAGAGGGGGAGAAGAAAGGGGCAGAAACAAAGGCAACGATCATACAAAGCTGGCGCAACGATGGCAAGCACTGTGCACTGCTCACCAACCCAACCCAACCCAGACACCCTCCCCCGCTCTCCCACGCATGCACTCAGAGCCACTCACCTGTCAGTGAAGTTGGTAGCGTTGCAGAGCAGGCTGAGCACAGTGACCTGCTCAACCCCCCACCCCCCTCTCCCCAGACGCCCTCCCCCCCCCATGCACGCACTCAAAGCTACTCACCTCTCAGTGAAGTTGATGGCGTTGCAGAGCAGGCTGAGCACTGCGCACCAGTCACCTCACGTCCCACCCACCCATCCATCCACCCACCCATCCACCCACCCACCCATCCACCCACCCACCCACCCACCCATCCATCCACCCACCCACCCATCCACCCACCCATCCACCCACCCATCCACATTCGCACGTTCTCCCCCCCACACACCTGTCGGTGAACTTGATGGCGTTGGAGAGCAGGTTGAGCAGGATCTGCCGCACTCTGAACTGGTCCCCAATCACCATCATCGGCAGCTGCGGGCAAATACTCGCCGCCAGCCCCAGCTTCTTGCTGTCGGCCGCCCCGCGAATCGCGCTGAGCGCCTGCTCTACAGTCACGCGGAGGTTGAAGGGGTAGGCGTCCACCACGAGGGATTGGGCCTCGATCTTGGTGATGTCGAGGACGTCGGAGATGATGTGGGTGAGGGCGTTGCCGGAGGAGCAGATGACGTCCACGTACATGCGCTGCTCGTCCGTCAGCGCCGTGCGCAGCAGCAGCTCGGCCACGCCGATGACGCCGTTCATGGGCGTGCGCAGCTCGTGGCTCATATTCGCCAGGAACCGGTTCTTCGCCTCGTTGGCTGCCTCCGCGGCTTCTTTAGCTGCCTTTAACTCCTCCTCCTTCCGCTTCATCTCGGAGAGGTCGTGCCAGATGGAGAGAAGGTACTTCTCCCCGTCGATCACTATCTCCTGCGAGGGATTGAGGAAGGGAGAGTGTGTGTGTGAGAGCAAGCGAGTGAGTGAGTGTGTGTGTGCGTGCGCATGCAAGAGACCCTAGCTGATGAAACCCTAGCTAAAGAGACCCTAGCTGAAGAGACGAGACCCCAGGTGATGAAACGCCTGAAAGCCACGCTTACTCTGCCCGTAACCGCGTGACCAGCACGCACTCACCCGGACTCTCACGAGCATGATGAAGGACTCTCTGTCGGACGCCAGCGTCGGCCACTCCAAGTTCACGAGCTCGCCCTGCAGCATGCGCGCATGATTATCTATCTGCACCTCCACCCAATAGCCACACACCTACCAGGTGCACCTACACGGGCTGTGGTCCTCTGGCACACACCTACCAGGTGCACCTACACGGGCTGTGGTCATCTGGCACACACCTACCAGGTGCACCTACACGGGCTGTGGTCATCTGGCACACACATACCAGGTGCACCTACACGGGCTGTGGTCATCTGGCACACACCTACCAGGTGCACCTACACGGGCTGTGGTCATCTGGCAGTCCTGAGCCCACTCACCCGGACAGTCACGAACACCATGAAGGGCTCTCCATCGGACGCCAGCGTCTGCCACTCGAAGATGACCACTTCGCCCTTGAGCATCCTCGCATGGTTCTCCAGTTGCACGTCCACGGAGCGCCGGCCGTCGGGCTGGAACTCGGGCGAGAGCTGCATGAGGTCGAAGCGCGCCATCATCTCGGCGCGGTCGCGGTACTTCATGCAGCGCACCGCAGCTGAGTTGCAATCCACCAGCTTGAAGTCACGAGACACGGTGAAGATGGGGTCCTGGCGACGGGGAGAGGGGCAGGGAGGAGATCGTTCAGCTCAGCCTGTCCAGAAGCCACCTTGCCGCATCTCGGCACGGTCGCGGTACTTAAGTTTTGAGGCGCCTCAAAACTAATCTCAGCGCGGTTGCGGTACGTCATGTAGCAGACGGCCACCCGGTTGCAATCGACCAGCTTAAAGTCGCGCGACACAATGAAGATAGGGTCCTAGTGAGCACCACAGGGGGGGGGTTAGCGGGGGTTAGGGAGGGGTAGGGGGGGGTAGTGGGGGGGTAAGCGGGGGTAAGGGGAGAAGGGGGGGGTTAGGTAGGGATCACGGTCTAGAGTTACGGGTCCTTGTTCCGCAACCAGCCCCGTCACCACATGCAACCAGCCCCGTCGCCACAAGCAACCAGCCCCGTCGCCACATGCAACCAGCCCCGTCGCCACAAGCAACCAGCCCCGTCGCCACATGCAACCAGCCCCGTCGCCACATGCAACCAGCCCCGTCGCCACATGCAACCAGCCCCGTCGCCACATGCAACCAGCCCCGTCGCCACATGCAACCAGCCCCGTCGCCACATGCAACCAGCCCAGTCGCCACATGCAACCAGCCCAGTCGCCACATGCAACCAGCCCCGTCGCCACATGCAACCAGCCCAGTCGCCACATGCAACCAGCCCAGTCGCCACATGCAACCAGCCCCGTCGCCACATGCAACCAGCCCAGTCGCCACATGCAACCAGCCCAGTCGGCACATGCAACCAGCCCAGTCGCCACATGTAAGCAGCCCAGTCGCCACATGCAACCAGCCCCGTCGCCACATGCAACCAGCCCAGTCGCCACATGCAAGCAGCCCGCTTAGCTGTCCACGCAACCATGGACGCTTCACTGCAAAAGACGGCTCACCATGGACATTTCAAAGATGGCGTGAAATCGGGAGTTCTTGCGGCTGTGAACTAGCAGCGACTTGACCTCGTCTATTAACGCGGATATCTGCCTTGCCACTCCACTCGCCACCGCACTCGACCCCGCGTCATCGCCCTCCTTCCCGCCGCCATCTCCTCCCCCGTTCCCCCCAACCACTCCTCCGTCTCTACCCTCACTCCCCTCGCTCCCCTCGCTCTCCCCTCCTCCGCCTGTCGCCCCCCCTCTTCCATCCCCTCCCCGCCTTTCCACTTGGCGCGCTGCGCCACTGTCATCGTCCCCCTTCCCTGCTGTTGCTACATCACTCCCGCCTCTCCGACTGTCACCATCTGCTGCCGCTCTGCCTGCCGCTCCGCCTGCTGCTCCGCCCGCGCTGTCTTCCCTACCCCTTACACTTCCAGACACGCCTCTATCTTCCTCTCCCCTCAACCCGTCCCCCGACTCCCCCGACGCACCCTCCCCCGCGCCTTCCCCCGCGCCTTCCCTCGCGCATCTCCCCGCGCCTTCCCCCGACGCGCCTTCCCCTTGTTCCGCTTCCGAGTCGTTGGGGTGCTGCGGCGCGCTCTTAGCCAACTCCACGCACTCCCGCAGCTGCCGCACTATGTACTCCGCGCCGCCGCGCCGCGCCGACACGTCATAAAACACGCACAGAAGCAGCGGCTCGCGGCTCGCACCTGTAGTGAAGATTCCCTGAACCGGCGAGGCTGCCGGCTCTAATGCCTCCTGATGCAACGCCTCCTGACAGCGTTCGATCCAGTGCTCTCCGTGCGACACGTGTCCGTCGGTTAGGGTTTGACGGCTGGGATCTACGCTAGGGCTAGCGAGGGATATCGCGACTTCGAACCAGCGGCCGCCGTCGGCAGCTCCTAGGGTTTGTCGCCGGCTTGTCGCCTCGCTTTCGTCAACGCGTGGCGACAGTCGCACGTCCAATCGTTTGTCGCAGGGTCCTTGGCGCTTGGACCTGGTATAATCCACGAGGACCGCCTGTAGCGAGGACGATGCGGTGGGGAGGGATGCAAAGGCATTCAGCGGGAATGGCGAGAAAACAAATACGGCGATTCGTTGAGCGCAGGATGTTAAAAAACAAAAACAAGGAGAAACAATCAACAGACGCACGGACAGAATTTGACGTTCGCGGCAGAGAAACGCGCGCGGTTGGGACGCAACTGTCCTACAATTCTGACAGCTCGGAGACTAGTTAGTTCGGTTAATTCTGAGTTAGGCCGGGCGCAAGAAACCATCGACCCACCTCGAGCGCGTCGGCGTCCCCCGCGTGAACGAGCTCCCTGACGGGCCTCTTTAAAACGTCCTCGGGCTTTAAACCTAAGAAATGCACTAACGCGGAGCTGCACTGCGCCACGCGGAAGCCGCCATCCGCGGTAAGGAGCGCCGCGATAATCGCGTCGTCAAGCAGAGCGGCGACGAGCGGCGAGAAGTGGCTGAAGGGCGGCGCGTACATGTCTGACGTGGCGCTGTAGAGGCAGCAGAGGGAGTCACTGCACATCTTAATTGGACACACGCGCGCGCGCCGCTACGACCCACTATCGATAAGAAGAGAACACGAGGAGCATGAGGACGCTACTAGCGGGCGCATCAAGGGGAGTCGAGCTGCTAGCTGCTCTGCGTGCGTGTGCTGCTCTGCGTGCGTGTGCTCACTCTGAACCTCGGAAGATCGCGACAAGCTGACGCCCAGACAAGAGCAGCACATGCGACGACCGCGAGAAGCAGGCTCTACAACACCGCCTGTCGCAAGTCGCGCAACGTCGCGAAGGACGTAACGGGATTTACATGAACGGTCGCTGCATCGACGAAGCTGAGCGATAAATACGTGTCGGAATTATCTCTAGGTGCCTGGAACATAGAGTCTGGACGGAATCTAGGTTTCCGAACCGAAGCTCCTCGCAGCGAGTGTCAGTCAATAAATTAGTCCCGTAAGATCGGTAGAGTCACGGTATGCCAGGTCTCATGGAGGAAAAAGTTCGGCTCCATCTGGAAAAGTTCACCTCTGACGCCTCGCACTAACGCCTCGCACTGTACACCAATCTATTCGATTTAATTGCACATATAGAGTCGGATATCTTTTGTTCCAACCACCCCAAGTTTGTAATGTCGGAGGGAGGCCGAGTCCCGTCGAACGTGGGTTTCTCGAGAAACCCACGTTCGACGTGAGTTGTTTCGGGGTACTCTCCGAAACGTGGGTTTCTCGGGCAAATACAGTCACTCCGCAGATCAAACAATCGCTGCTGCCCCAAACGAAACCGACGATTTAAAATAATAATTGGGTGTAGCTGAAATTCAAAAGGTCGTCTGTACTCCTTCGAGCCCAACAGTCACCACCAGGTCCCACCAGCAGCGCGCCGCTGAAGCAGCGGAGGAGAGGAGAGGTGAGAGGGATTACAGCTGCCTTGCCCGCTTCCCCCCACCACGGCAGTCGTCCTTCTGGGTGAAGTCTATCCAGAGAGCCAACGACTCCTCCTGTCCGTTCCGGCGAGTTGGCAAGGCTGCAATTACTGTACAGAAGAGTAGGGAAGACTTCCCTACTTTTTGCCCCCGGTCTCCTCCATTTGTTGTTCCTTTTCATTGTTGTTTCGCTCACAAACATCGTTCAGCTCCGACGTCAGTTGTTTCGGGGTACTCTCTACACACACTAAGTGTATTTGAGGGTCTTGTTTTCAGGACTAAAAGAATAATTCGGCATTCACCTTGAGAGCACCCAAGAGAGTCAAATGCCACTGAACAAGCCGAGGTCCTAACCCAAGTCCCAACCCAAGCCTAGTTCCGCCAACCAGTTCCCGCAGCCAAATGAGGCTGCTGGTGTCAGTATTGTAGAGTCCAAACCAAACCGAACGGCGTGAGCCGAAGAGTCCAAGACGCAATTGACAGGAACGGAGGCAAGGCGGGCGGACTGTTTCCCCCCGCGATCAGCTCTAGCAACATTCACGACAAGTTTTGAAAAGACAAGGCTACACGAATTATGCGTCATTGTATGTTGAGTCTTAAGAGTCACCAAACTGGCATTGAAGTCTCAGTCATTCTCTAGCGTCATGCCGCTTCGGATACGAAATATCCTTTCACCGAAGCTGATCCTCACATGGTTTGTTCTAAATACAGTACAGTATAGATTTTCTGCATACAAGTCATATTCCCTGAGCACCCGGGGGGCGACGCGAGGGATTTCCCTTTTAACAAACATTGGTCGTACGATAGGGGCAACGTGGACTATGGAGTTTTCCCAGGAAATGGGGCGTTGTTTTGTGTATTGTGCATGGGCGGCTTGACTAGCGTATGCAGCAAATAAGTAAATATCGCCACAGCACAAGCCTTTTCACCTGTATATCAACTCCGCGTTTCAAGAGAATGTCAGATTCATGGCGCGTTCCTTGGCGCATTCCTATTGGCTGTGGGTGGACGGATTTTTTTTTGGCAATGCCGACGGATTCCGTTGGCGTTGCAGGCGTAATTCTACTGGACCGTCAGCGAGCTGGTCGTATCTAGCGCATCAGGTGGATTTTTCCTTCGATATTGGTTGGCGAGCCTGATACATCTGGATTTTTAGAGGCTCGCCGACCACTAGGTGTGGTTGCACTGAAAACACAAGAGCAAATTGATTGGACGGCCATGGATCAGCCGAATTGACTGACTAATTTACTATTCAGTTCAGACGGGTACACTTTGCGTACAAGGAGTGGCCCTTAATGATAAATTGCCTATGGGTTACTCTTGGGTATAAAAGGGGGTCGTCTACAAGGCATATAACGTGTACTCCGCACATCACATTGTACATGCCCAGAAGAACTAGCTCTGTTTCGTTTCTGTTCGATATGCTGGACGTCGTCATGTTAGGGATAGGAAATGCCGAATAATTTGTGTACGCCTACAGGTTGCACGTAAAGGGGGCAGGTGTTGGAGGCGCGTGTAGGGCTGTCGAGCCCGCGTGACCAATCAGCAATTTAGATCGATCCAGCTGGAAGCACCATATGACAGCGCAGAGAGGACCAGACGATTTTCTGACGTGGCGATAAGAGCGATCGCTGACAGATTAGATTTGAGATCTTTTTCTTTTGTCCTCTCTCGAACTGCGCATGCATGCACAGCGAACGGCAATACTGTACAAGAGAAGGCTAACATAAGGTTCATATTTCCTCTGTACACCCAAAACCTCGTTAACGTTCAATCACGAAACATCACAACCTCCCTAACCGTCACTGCCCAGATCGGCTTCTGATCACATTGCTCCGAAGCCATTTATGAGTACCCTGTACCCAATGCGACTTCTATTCGATAAATCAATGGATTAAATGGGTAATTATCTTCGATTTCGTAATGCCCTACAATTTCCACACAGGCAGTTTCAGTATTGAGCGAGAGGATGGAAACACGAGCCTATCAGTTTTACAGGGTCTAATCTGGTGGACGTATCTATTTCATACTGCTTTAAAGCCGTTGACCCAAAACGTACAAGATTAATAAAGATGAACAGGGCAAAAAATTGAGCTGCAGAAAGGACACGGGCGTGGAGGAGTGGTGTGAGGATGGCGAGAGTGGGCGAACACAGCACGCTACGAAAACCAATAAGAACGAGCATACAAATTATGACAGAACCAAAACGTTCGCAAAAAACGACTGGGGGAAAGGGAGGGTGGGGAAAAGGAAAGTGGGGACGCGCGCAAGGCGCAGGGGGGAGTGGGGGAAGAATACCCGGTCAGAGCGACGCACGGCACAGTGTGGAACGCTAGAAACAGTGGGAAGGAAGGGCACATGACTCTGGCTTGCGCATCCTGGTCGAGCTGCGCAACCCGCTTGGAATCGCCAAGCAACTCGACTTGCGCATATCAGGGCGTGGTACAACTCATATCACGATTATGTATTCAAACTGAAATTCGAACAGCTGATGCGGTTGTAGATGTTAAGACTGTTTTCAACACAATCAAGAAGGCTAGATAAGAAGAAAAAAAATGCGAGTTCAAGTCGCGTACCTCACTTGAAACGATTTGTACCGCGCCCTAATAAAACTAGCGTGTGCTGTGCATGGTGCTTTCGCTGCCTAGGGCGTAGTGGCGCTGGGCTACGTTTGCACTCCGAAAAGTCCCAAAATGTATGGGGGGAAGTTCAAGTTTCTTTTTCGCTCAAACGCCTGGTATGGCGGGGGCAGGGGCATAATCAGCTGGGGGTGGCGCAAGATTATAAACTGTTCCCCGTCGTTTTGTTGCGCAACTTTCGTTTTTGCTCTTACTCTGGGGAACTGGGTTACCAATCGGGGGGTTTCAAGATTATTAAACTTGAAAGAAATTTTCTGCAATTTGGGTCAACGGCTTTAACCCTCTCCAAAGCATTTAACCGCTCGACTCCCGAGTACTCCCCGAAAGCAGTTCTGGGTTCGGGGAATCCCGACAGCGGGCGGCCCCCTTCGGGGTCACGTAACATCACATATCCCTAAAAACAAATGCGAAACGGCCTGCCCGAAACGAGTGAGGCCAAGTGTACTACGCGGGCCTGGTGACGCTGCTGTAGCTCACGCAAGAGGAAGTACCGCAGCTGGATGTGCTTCGCTCTGCCCTCAAGTCTAGGCTCCTAACACAGGAGGATCATGGCTCTGTTGTCAGCGTACATAACCGGGGCAGAGCTAGGCCGCTCATCAAAGTCGGTGAGCAAGGTCAGCCAACGGAGCTCCTTTGCCGCCATGGCACCGGCGTAGATCTCAGCCCCACAGCTAGACTGGGCAAAAGATGACGAGCGAGTGGACCTCCACGAGATGGCACCTGCACCAAGGCTAAAACAGTAGCCCTGTGAGGACCTGAGAGTCTCGGCGTCGTCCGCCCAAGAAGCGTCTGTGTGCTCGGTAAGGACCACTGGTTTGCATCCTCCTAGCACTAGCCCCATTCCCCATGTACTTGCTAGATAACGCAAAACCCTCTTAGCTGTCGACCAGTGCTGTGGTCGGCGTCTGCCGGTGGCCACAAAGTGAGCCAGGATGCTGAGAGGGTATGCGAGATCTGGACGAGTGCAAGTCATCAGGAACATGAAGCAACCCACGAGATCTGCATAGGGACCACTAGGCTCTACAGCCTCCTCCGGAATAGGAGCAGAGAGTCTGTGGTCTACTGGCAGAGGGGTGGGCTGTGCGGAAGAGAATTGAAGGTCGAACCTCTGAAGGAACTGGCGCACCAAGTGTGACTGTGTGAGAGTGATGGTGCACGCTGCTCTGTCCCTGGAGATCTGCAAGCCAAGGTAGCGGCGCAGCTCTCCTAGGTCAGTGAAGGTGTGTCTCCTCAGCAGCTCAGGCTTCACGGAGGCCAGCACGTCTCTGTCTGCAGTAGCAAAGACCAGGTCGTCTACGTAGACAAGGATGTAGAACAGAGTCTGGCCGGAACGGACGAAGAGCGAGGGGTCTGTAGATGACGGGAAGAACTGTAGGTCAGCAAGTGTAGCACGCTGCGTGTCGTGCCACTCACGAGGCGCCTATCGTAATCCGTAGACGGGGCGCCGGAGGAGCCACTCGGTACCAGAGGGAAAGGTACTGGAGAAGCCCTGGGGGCGGCACAGGTAGACCTGCTCTTGTAGACTGCCGTGGAGAAAAGTTAAGGAGAACTCGAGGGAGTGCAGCTCGTAGTCACGCTGTGCTGCTACGTGTAGCAGAGCCCGAAGAGTAGTCATCTTCGGGGTCAGGGCGAAGGTCTGAAAGAAGTCCACCCCCTCACGCTGACTGAAGCCTCGAGCAACGTAGTGTGCCTTGAAGACAAGCACCTCTCTGGGGGGGCGCTTCACCTTGAAGAGCCATCGGCCATTGACTACGTTCACCCAAGGTGGGGGAACTGCGTCGACGAAGGTACCGGTGGATCTTCGAGATGCCATCTTCTGCTCCATGGCAGCTATCCACTGAGAGGCTCAGGGACCCGAGGTGGCCTCAGCGTAGGTGCGAGGGGTTGTGATGTCAAGGGCGTCTGGGTCATCCTCAGGGACTAGCAGCATGGAACAGAGATGGGGAGTGTCCTCTGACAGGAAAGCAAGCTCGTGCTGTCTGTCCTCTAGGACGTCACTGCCAAGTGCAGCCACACCCCCGACGGACGGAGGGCAGGCAGGGTTAGAGACCAGAGCGGTGGCGTAGTCAAGACGGCGGGTAGCGGCGAAGGCAGTGACAGCAACGACATGGGCCGACAGACTCGAGACAGGAAAGGACGGGTCGGTAACTAGAGAGGCAAGGAAACGAGAAACAAGGGGATGCGCAGCACGGGGGAAGTCAGAAAACGGGGGCGTTGCGACAGCAAGCGATGACGGAGGAGGAGACACGAGGAGCGGAGGAGAACGAGACGCGTGGGAGCGAAGCAACATAGGGTGAGACGGCTGAACAGGGGAGGTAGGACGAGCACGAGATGGACGACGAGACCAGACGTGAGGCGGAGGAGTTGGGTCAGGAGAGAGGGGAGGAGACACAGGAGGAGACCGAGGAGGGAAACGAGCTTGAGAGGAGTCCGGGGGAGGAAAAACAGGGCCGTAGACCAGCGGAGGAGGAGGCGGCGACGATGGAGGAGGCAGCGGCAGACGGTCAGGGGAAGGAAGACCGAGGAGGCGAAGAGCGGACACCGGCAGCGACTGCTGCGATTGCTGCCCGACTCCAGCACCAGAACCTCCAGGGATAGCACGGCTCCCTCCAAGAAGCTCCACGCCAGCACCCCCAGAATGGGAACCTGCTCCAGTGCCCGCTCCAACACACTCCCCAGCACCCCCACAACGCACAAACCCCAGCGGCGGTGACGACGACGGCTACAACTGCGGCGGCGATGGCAGCGGTGGGGGCGGCTGCGGCTGTGACAGCAACGGCAATGACAAGGGAGGAGAAACCAGGGCGGGGACTCCGCCGAGCCGCGAGAGTCAGCAGACTCCTCGGCAGGAAAAAACCGACAGCGTGCGTAGGTGGGCAGCTAAGTCAGCGACAGTAGGGAAAGACGCGAGGTCAGGAACGAGCATGGGCAGGATCAGACGACCTACGAAGGCAGAGGGCGTGGTGGAATAGCGTGCGACAACAACCTCTAGGAAATCCTGCGCAGTCCTGACCGACCTAAAGCGGGGGCGCTCAGACAGGGGGAGGGCATGACTAATCGCGAGTTGTGCGACCGCGTCACGTGACAACCAGACAGCATGGGCAAGGGCAGCAGCGGCAGCGGACTCATGGTCAGCTGACGTGGGGTCAGCGGGTAGAGCAGCAGGGGGGTCAGGGCAGGGGAGCGTACCGTCAATGTTGACGGCCAGGTAGTGGCCGTTCTGCCGCTGACCGGTGAGGTGACGGCGGAGGTCGATGAGCCATGTGTCAAACTCAACCGGCTGACCCTTCGCGTCAAAGCGCAGCACTGAGTCCGCCATCATGGTTGCTGTAGCAGCAGAAAGGCGGTAGTGAGCTATACTGAGCGACAGAGTGCGGTAGGAACCAGTGGTGTGCGATGCGATGCGGTGCAGTGCTGTAGACTACGGTAGAGTGAGGTGCAGTACAGTAGGGTGCGGTCAGTGCGGTGCAGTGCGGTACAGTGCAGTGCGGTACGGGGCGGTGGAGTGCAGTGAAAGGGCCGATGAAGCTAGGTGGGAGCCGAGGGGGGGCAGCTGAAGGACGTGGCCGTGAGGAGGCTGAGCGGCGAGGCCGAGGGGCGTCTGGTCAACAGGGGCCGCACGGCGGCTAGGAGACAGGGCCACGGGCGACGAGACGACGGGGCCAGCTATGCGACAGGGCTGGCTGGGCAACGGGGCCGGCTGGGCGACGGGGCCAGCTAGGTGACGGGGCCGGCTAGGCGACTGGGCCGGCTGGGCGACGAGGCCGACTAGGTAACGGGGCCGGCAGGGCGACGGGGCCATATAGGCGACGGGGCTGGCTAGGGGACGGGGCCGGCTAGGCGACGGGGCCGGCTAGGCGATGGGGCTGACTAGGCGACGGGGCCGGCTTAGGCGACGGGGCCGGCTTAGGTGACGGGGCCGGCTTGGCGACGGGGCCGGCTGGGCTACGGGGCCGGCTGGGTGACGGGGCCGGCTAGGCGACGGGGCCGGCTTAGGTGACGGGGCTGGCTTGGCGACGGGGCCGGCTGGGCTACGGGGCTGGCTAGGCGACGGGGCCAGCTAGGCAACGGGGCTGTATAGGCGACGGGGCCGGCTTAGGCGACAGGGCCGGCTAGGGCTACGGGGCCGGTTGGGTGAGAGGGCCGGCTAGGCGACGGGGCCAGTTAGGCGACGGGGCCGGCTTAGGTGACGGGGCCGGCTGGGCTACGGGGGCCGGCTAGGCGACGAGGCTGGCTGGGAGATGGGGCCAGCTAGGCGCTAGGTGACAGGGGGCCACTGAGAAACGGGCCAGCACGGGCGGGAGGGAGACGGGGCAGCTAGGACCTACGGCGGAAGCGCTGGTGGGCGGGGGGGGAGCTAACCTACTCATGATACCATATCAAAGTTAACGAATGAATAGATTGTGACACGACCTAAAAGGAGTATGCAGTGCAGTCGTCATAGCATATCATAGCTCCATAGTGCAGCGCACTAGATAGGGCAAATACATGGCAAGGAAACAAAGGTGAGCAGGCCATGCTAGTTATCAAAGCGAGGGAGGGAAGGGTGGGCAAGTTGGAACAGAAAAATGCAAATGAGATTAGGTGGCAGGTCTGAAAGACCTGGCGATAGATGAAGGATTTTGTCTCCTTTACAGCAAACTCCTCTTCTAGTCGAATCACAATCTGTAATTTTTTTATTACAAAAAAATCCCATATTGTGACACGACCTCAGAGGAGTGTGCAGTGCAGTCGTCATAGGTCAAATGAGACATCAAGTGGGAGGTCGTCGGCGGTGGAGCTCGAGGGTGGCCTGGTACCGATCGGTCGCGCTTGAGCGAGTAGGATCTTGTAGCGTGCGAGAAGCGGCCACTAGCTTGCGGCCAAGCTGAGTAATGTAAAGCTCCTTGGCTGTATCACTTCGCCAGCGGCCAAGGGCCTTGAAAAGCCGGTCGGGGACTCTAACATCAACGCCGACCGTCGCAGCCGCCTTGTGGAAAGAATGGGTGCCCAGGAAGGCCGGGTTGAGGCGGACACGGAAGAAAGCATCTCGACACCAACCCCGAGTGGCGGCGTACGAGGGAGGGCGATCTGAGGGGGAAGCTCGGGCACCCGGCTGAAATATACGAATAAGGGGACCAAGGGTCCGCGGAGAATAGCCAGCCAGGAAGAGGAATTGTTGGACACGCGACACCAGACAGTGGCGGGCAGAAGAAGCAGCCACTGGGACCCAAACAACGGTGCCAGCTTGGTCGGTCTTCGAACGGGGGATAAACAACCACATGCAGTCCCAATCGAGCTCGATCTTGTGCCACTGGAGGGAGATGAGATCAGAGAAATGAAGGAAGGCTGCGAACATGAGGAGGGGAATAAGGCCCCACTGGAATGTGGCCGGATCATGCGATGAGAAGTAGATGTTACAGATCTCGTAAATCTTGGTTGGAGGAATGGGCTCCTTAGCTTGAGATGGCTTGCCACAATGACGCAAGGCATAACCCTTGACTTGCGAAGAAAAGGGTCCGCGAATCGGGGAGGGGTGGCCGACCAGCCAATGGGCGTAGGATATGGCAGAACACGTTGTGCGTACAGCTGAGACGGTAGCGCCGCGATGGACCGAGTGCAACAGAAAGAGGGCCGCTGTCAGGTCGATGGCGGGAAGGAAGGGAAGTGAGTGCGCCAAACAGAAGGCTCGAAACTGTCGCCAATAGGGTTCATATAGTGGCGGAAGAATTTGTCCACGTGTTTTGCACTTTTATGAATTTCAGCCGATTAAGGGCATGTGTACATTAAGCCTTAATTGAAGGCCTTACTCACTGTATGCAGCCCAATATAAGAACACAAGACAATGCTTTACATTTGATGAAAATACTAAAGTTAACAGATAAAAGCAGACAAAAGCAATCACGGTACATCCGGACAATGAGTGTCACGCGCATGCAGCAAATTTAACTACTATAAAACTAGTACCTGGTCCACCGCCCTTTTGCCTTAATCACCGCCTTCATCCTGTTGATCAAGTTGGAGCACACCTCTGATGGGATCTTCTCCCATTCCTCCTGTACATGCTCCCATAGGTCCACCATACCAGTGGGAGGCTTCTCGTGCTTAGCCAGCTCCTTCTTGAGCCCAAAGATGCTCAATGGGGTTCAGATCAGGACTTGAAGATAGCCACTTCAGCACCCCAAACTCCTGCTCTTGAAGCCACTGCTGCACCAGACGAGACTTGTGCTTGGGGTCGTTATCATGCTGGAAGATCACATCCGAGGGGGAAAGCTCGTAAAAGTCAATGGTATTCTTCAGATCGCCCTGCAAAATGTTCAGATACAGCGGCCCGTCCATCGTACCATCGATTTTGCACATGAAACCCGCCCCCTCATACGTCATGCAGCTCCAAATCATCAAGCACCCGCCCCCATGTTTCAAGGTCTGCTTGATCTGGTGGTGTTGGAGGGCCGTACCTTCACGAACCCAGGCGTACGCGCGGCTGTCAGAGCGGAACCTATTGATCTTGGTCTCATCCGACCAGATCACACGTTTCCAATACTCGACGGTCCAGTCAGCATGGGCCCGTGCGAAATCGAGTCTATCGCGGATGTTTTTCTTAGAGAGGCGCGGCTTCTTAGGCTGTTGGATTGCGACAAGGCCGCTAGATTTGAGCGCGTTACGCACCATCCTAGGATATACCATAATGCCGTGCTGCGATTCGACGATCTGGGCCGCGTGCTTCGAGGTTTTTGCCTCGCCGATAGTAATCGCCCTAACGATCCCACGACGAATTCTATCTGTGACTATGCGTGGACGACCAGCCGTGGGCATTGAAGGACGCACATCCTTGAGGCTAGACTCTGAAATAGCCTTAAGTCCTAGATCATGTACCATACTCTTCCCTACGCGAAGCTCCTTTGCGATTCGCCTCATGCTATACCCCCCCCCGCAATAGGGTTAAGATCCGTCCGCGACGCGCCTCATCTAACGGTCTCATCTCCGCCTAGTCGAAGCCTCGGGTATAGCCTCTTTCCAGACTAGTCGAAACTTGCGGGAGCAACTACGGAGATTATGCGGCTGTCGAAAACAGATCTAGTCAGCCGCTTGGCTGAAACTGTCCGGATGTGCTCACGCGACGACAATCTTGTCCTCACTATTAGTGCGACCACTTATAATGGCAAAAGTGTTACCTCTGTACAACTTGCACTCGTAACGTACAACACAACTTCGGAGATTCAGTGTTACCTCACTTAAAAGCATTCAAGTCATTATTTGAACCTAAAAGTGGATATTATCCGGACAATACTTTCCGCCACTGTAAGTGCGAAGGTTAGACTTTGCCCGAAGATCGACGGTGAGTGTAAGAAAGTCCGACAATAATCGACCAACATATGAGCCTGCGCAGTGAAATAAAATGATACATTAGTTGAATGCAAAACGAAGCGCATACATCGGAGAGTTCGGAAGACCGGCACCGCTAAAGGCATAATGATCACTGCCAACACGTAAACAACTAGCACCAAGGGTAAGGCGAAGGGTCATAACGACCTCCGGGCCCCAAGTGAAGCCGTCCAGGCTTAGCAAAGGCCACCAAAAAGCACAGGGCCAATATGGCATCATGAGAGTGAGAGAAGTGCGCGAGCGACGGGCTTGAGCTAGGACAGCCGGGATGAGGGCGGGTGGAGGAAAGGCGAAGCAATTCTTGTGTCCCCAGTTAATAGAGAAGGCGTCTTGTGCAACCGCAGAGTGTGAGAACTCAAGGGAGCAGAAACGAATGAGCTGTGCATTGGCAGAGGATGCGAACAAGTCGATGGTATGAGGCCCCCAATGCCTCTCAAGCAGCGGGCGCTGTTGAAAACGTCCAACTGTGTGAGCCAAAAACGCAGCTCTTCAACAGACTCAGGGGTTAGGAGAATGGCTGCCCCCCATGAGTGGCATTCGACGATCTGCGTGAGAAGGTGGTTGGAGAAGGCATGCACGACAGTGCCAAGGCCAACATGCCGGTGATGCGGGCAGCGCGGCGAACGGGGATGCGACGCCCATTAGCGCCGAGTGTGCCTAATTCATCCAGCTCGGCAAAAAGCCGGTTGCGCCGATCCGCATCGACAGAGAATGTGGTGGTGCGCGTGTCTAGCAAGAGGCCCACGAACTTCAAAGATTGTGCCAGCGCGAGTTCTGGTTTTTTTTTATTCACAACAATGCCCGCATCTGCGAGTTTGGGGATGATTATGAAGCGGTTGTGAAGTGCCTCCGTTCGAGTGGCACTGATGAATAGGATGTCATCGACGTATAGAATAAGGCAGATGCCACGGCTACGCCAGCGTTTGGAGGGTTGCTTAATTAACTGGGTAAACACAAATGGTGCTGTAGCCAGCCCGAAAGGCAAGGAGAGGAATTGGTAATCCTGTCCTTGCAGACAGAATCCGAGAAACCGCCAAAAGGCGGGGTGAATGTCGACGTGGTGGTATCCAAATTTGAGATCGTTCGTGAATAGCCAATCGCCTTCTTGCACCAAATCAGGAACGCGAGTAAGTCCTTCGTATCGAAAACGAGGTACCGAGAGGAATGGGTTGACATGCCGCAAGTCCAACATCAGCCTCTTTTTAGAGGGTTGGACAATCACATTTAACGTGCTAACGCATGTAAGGGTTGCGGAAGGAGGTACGACCCGAGATGCGTCGGTGGCGAGAAGCTCGGCCACTCCACCTACTGTGAAAGAGATGAATTGCAAGGCACCGGCATGATTCTTAGTACGAGATGGAGGGGGCTCAGAGGCATTCCATGGTAGGTGATATCCAGATGTAATCACCGACAGAATCAAGCGGCTGTCGCACCAGGCGGACCACCATGCAGCGCGGTCACGGAGGAGGCCTTGCATCCGAGTAATCTTGGTTGCGTCATCGGCATAGGCCAAAATGGTTCGGAGCTCTGGTGGGAGAGGGAACACAAATAGGGATGGTAGAGAACTAGGAAGGTGCTTCAGCTCATTTAGTTCCGACCTCAACAAGTGAGTTTTTTTTTTTTTTTTTTTTTTTTTTTTTTTTGTGAAGGAAGGCAAATGCTAATTATAGGTGCCCGCTCGCTCACTATTCTTCGGCTAAGTCATCCCTTAAATGATATACCATTCGGTTGGGCATGTCAACTTGGCATGCTGGGCTGTAGTTGGTGGTCATATATGGTGATGACATAGGAATCTTGTCATTAGTCTTATCAACGTCAGTCTTTAAAGGACACACACACATTGTGTATGCGTCTTGTGGGCACGTTCATGTCTTCTTGCATGGGCCCAACGGGCAATACCATGTGGCCATATAACGCACGTATTAATCTTGCTTGAATGCAAAAATGTGTGTGTGTGTGTGTTTTTTTCTTTCTTTCTTTCTTTCTTTCTTTTTTCTTTTTAAGAACGCTACAACATCGGAGAGGTTAAGCAATCTTTACACAATCTTAGCCGGTCGATTGGCCCCTTGGCTCCTTTGGGAGCAATTAGCCATCCCATGCCTGGGTTCACGGCAATAGAAACAACGGCCGTCGCCGTCCCTACGCCATGTGTTCCAAAGGCGCTCCCCTTGGCCTCGAGGGTCAAGAGGGGGTTCAGGACGGGAGGTGGAATGGGTGGGCCGAGTGGGCCTCTTCTTGCTGGCCGCTACAATATGAGAAGCAGCCTTCATATTCTTATCCTCTACCACTTCCCCGTACTTAATCTTAAGGGCCATATTGGCCACATCGAAACCGCGTTGATCAGCGGTAAACAGAAAATGAATCTTTTCTTCCGCCTCCTCTACCATCTGCTGGAGATAGTCGGCGGCTTGTTCACCACCATCAGGTGGTAAAACCGAGATAGCATGACGTGCAACAGTTTGAATGCACTAAAAACTAAAAAGTTGCATACGAATGCCATCGCTTTTAACTAAGGAAGAGCGCAACTGAGGACGTGCAGGTGGAATAGGAGCAAGGGTGAGCGCTGCAGAAGCGGATTTCGGGGGGGCGGCATTACCTTTGTCGAGCATGGCATGGGGTGCTTCCTCGTCCATTTCATCGCCGACGAGCTCGGGGGCGAGCGCTGGGAGGCGAGAGCGTGGGGCCGCCGCCGCTGCGACGCGTGCTGTTTCCGGTGGCGGTGCGGGATCGGCGCCATTGCCACGCTGGAGCGCCTCGAGAAGACCAAGAACATGGTGAATGGCCTCGTTGTTGATGCCGGCGTTAACATTGTTGTCGGTGTAGCGAGCAGAATTGCGCTCATGATGACGCCCTGCGCGCGCAGGATCACGATTGCGTTCGGTAGGTGGGGGGCGTGACGGGGCGTTTCGGCAGGCAGGTTCGTGTCGACACGGTTCTGCTCGTTACGCCGCTCGCCTTGAAATCCGGGGGGGGGGGGGGGGGGGGAATCGCGATTGCGTGACGTGTTACGATCCGCATCCCCCAACGCGTTTTCGACGTGCTAAACAGGGTCTTGACGCGCGCCACTCAGCAAATCCAAAGCGGTAACGGCGCCGTTACCTCCGCCAGGACGAGGAGAACGAGATCGTTCTCTATGCTGAGAGGAAGATTTTCGATCCCCCTCACGTATAGGGGACCCACGCCTTCCACCACTCCGAGTATTCACTGCAGCGGGAGGCCTACCACTTGCAGCAGAAATAAGTCCACTAACCATGGTAGAATATCTAACAGAAAGAACGTCTTGCAGCAAGAGACTCCTATGCCCAGATTTGGGCATAAGAGAGGTTTAGAGTGTGCTGGTGGTATACAAGTTGGAACAGAAAAATGCAAATGAGACTAGGTGGCAAGTCTGAAAGACCTGCCGATAGATGAAGGAGTTTGTCTCCTTTACAGCAAACTCATCTTCTAGTCAAATCACAATCTGTAAACTTTTTATTCCAAAAAAAAATCTCCTAACCATGGCATACAAGGAAATATAACCTAGTGGGTTGTTATCTCTAAGGTACAACCCTGTGTAGTCTATAACAACGTACAACGATATGTTTGACACTCGATGTGTCGAAGTGAGGTCCGGAAAGGCCAAGGAGGCTCAAACTGAAAGGTCTGGAACCAGGGTCCTCCCTAGGCTTTTTCCACCTTTTGATGATCAGACAGGCCCTTCGGGCCTTTTCGATGTGTGGATTTTCTTTTCCTGATTTCCCAGACGAAATGTGTGAGGGCGCTGATTGGCCCTTGGTAAAACATTCTCCACGCGATGTATGTTGGGGTGGAGGTTGTGTGGGGGAGGTGATTGGCGCTGAGCCAAATCTGGGGCTCGATGTGTGCTGCTAAGAGCTGTGTGAGGGCAATCGCTGGCCCTTGGCCAAATTTGCTCGCTTTGTGCCTGCCTCCCTTGGGGCTCTGTGAGGAAGAGATTCCCTCTGCCCCTGCAATCTCTTTTGCATCCTCCTCTATCCGTCCCTCCCCTTCCCCCCCCAACCAAAAATGTGGATTCCTGCCCATCCCCAAATTTTGCCCCGCACGCGCGAACACGCTACGAATTCCCCCACCCCCAAAAAACAAGACTTGAATCTACATCATTCGTAAACAATACCATCCATAGAAACTTGTTTCAGAGAAATCAGGAATTTGTTTTGAGGTAATTCTGATGGCTCAGGATATTTTTTTAGGGGATCCTGAAAAGTCATGCTTTAATGCGGGGAGAATCTTGATGGATCAGGATGCCTCAAAACCAATCTAGGGCCCTGGTGGAGTGGGTGCGGGGGGGTGGGGGGGGGCGGGGGGTTGGGCTGTTGTGGTTATGAGGACGCCCTCGCATAGCCAACAGCACATCCCTTTGATTTGATTTGCCCTACATTAAGGGCCAATCAGCGCCCTCACACACCCTCTAGCACACATCGCACAGGAATTTGGTGAAGGGCCAATCAGCTCAGTCACTCGTGTCAAACACATCTTAGTATGTTCTTATAGACTATATAGGGTTGTGCCTTAGAGAGTACAACCCACTAGGTTATATTCCCTTGTATCCCACCTTTCTAGTCATTCATTAACTTTGATATGGTATCATGAGTAGGTTAGGTCCCCCCCGCCCACAAGCGCTTCTTCCCTAGGTCCTAGCCGCCTCGTTCCCCTCCCGCACGTGCTGGCCCGTCTCCTAGCCAGCCCCATCGCCTAGCCGGCCCTGTCGCCTAGCTGGCCCCGTAGCCCAGCCGCCCCCCCCTCCTAGCCGACCCAGCCTCCTAGCCAGCCCCGCCTCCTAGCCGGCCCCACCTCCTAGCCGACCCCGTCGCCTAGCAGGCCCCGTCGCCCAGCCGGCCCCGTAGCCCAGCCGGCCCCGCCTCCTAGCCGGCCCCGCCTCCTAGCCGACCACGCCTCCTAGCCGGCCTTGCCTCCTAGCCGGCCTCGTCTTCTAGCCGGCCTCGTCGCCTAGCAGGCCCTATCGCCTCGCCGGCCTCTTAGCCCAGCCAGCCTTGCCTCTTAGCTGGCCCCGCCTCCTAGCCGGCCCAGTCGCCCAGCCGGCCCTGTCGCCTCGTCGGCCCTGTCGCCCAGCCGGACCCGTCGCCTAGCCGGCCCCGTCCCTCGACCGGCCCGTCCCCTAGCTAGCCCGGTCGCCTCACCGGCCCCGTCGCCTAACCGCCCCCGTTGCACAGCTGGCCCCGTCACCTCCCCGCCTAGCGGCCTTGTCTCCTAGACGCCTCGCCGCCGTCATCGGACCACTGCACCGCCATGCACCGCCCGGTACCGCACTGCACCACTCTGCACCACACTGCACCGCACTGCACCACTGTGCACCGCACTGCACCGCTTTGCACTGCAATGCACCGCACCCTACCGTACTGCACCTCCGTCTACCGCACTGTCCTGCACTGCATCGCACATCACTGCTTCCCGCCGCACTCTGTCGCCCAGTACCGCCTTTCTGCTGCTGCAGCGACCATGATGGCGGACTCGGTCCTGCGTTTTGATGCAGAGGGGCAGCTGGTTGAGTTCGACTCGTGGCTCGTCAACCTCCGCCGCCACCTGACTAGTCAGCGGCAGGACGGCCACTCCCTGCCGTCCACATCAACGGTACTCTCCCCTACCCGGGCCCCCCTGCTGCTCTACCTGCTGACCCCACGTCTGTTGATCGTGAGTCCGCTGCCGCTGCAGCCCTTGCCCGTGCTGTTGTACAGCTTGCGATTAGTCATTCCCTCCCCCTGACCGAGCGCCCCCGCTTTAGGTCGGTCAGGACTGCACTGGAGTTCCTAGAGGTTGTTGTTGCGTGCTATTCCACCACGCCCTCTGCCTTCGTATGTCGTCTTATCCTGCCCATGCTCTTTCCTGACATCGCGTCTTTCCCTACTGTCGCTGACCTAGCCGCCCACCTATGCACGCTAGACACGACCTGGCGCGCCGCCTGCACTGAGGCCTAGCTTTGTGTGTTTCAGCCCCATCTGGTCTACCCTCTACCTGCTTGCCACCCGCCTCCCTGACCACCTTGCCACCGCCCGCGATCACTTCCTTAGTCTCCACCTCGCTGACCTCACCTTCACTAACTTTGTCGACACTCTGTCTGCTGTAGAGACTCGTCACCGCTCTATCGCCGAGTCTAGCGGTACCGTGCCGGTCACTATCTTTCAGGCCTGTGCCCCTGCTAAGTGCACTTACTCTGGCAGTACTGCTGCGGTCGCTAAGACCGCAGAATCGAGAGTATACAAGACCCCCTGTCGATTTGGCACCAGGGGCCATTCGCAGAAGGGTTGTCCTCTGCTGAAATATCGCGCAGAAAACATTTCTACAGGCGACCCTTTCGGCAGAATCGACTCTCGGAAATGCATTCGAAGAGGACCTCGGGCAGAGTGGCGCAAGGACCTGTTTGCGCAGAATTGCGTTCTGCCAAAGTTCGGCAGAAAGGCAGTTCGGCTATTTCTTCTGTTGTCGACCTCCTCGGCAGAGATGCAATTCGGCAGAAGTGCGGCAGAAAGTCATCTCGGACTTCGCTCCTGCGAGCGACCCCTTCGACAGAAAAACGGGGATTTAGTTTTTCTGTGGAAGGTAACGTTCCGAAATCGCGAGAAATTTGCCATTTCGTAAGTTAACCACAGAACCGATCTGGACCGAAAACGGCAAAATCTACCTGCGACATTGAGAAATTGAATACGTGACGCACATTTCATAATTGCGGAAATGTGTGTAACATCTGATAGTTTCATATATGAAACTGTTAAAACAACTACTTCTGAGTGGGTAAAAATTACCAACTAAGCATGTGCTGTAATTTTCACATGCCATTGCTGACTTGGCTAAGCGCAGTTTAGAGTAGTTATGTAAACGTTCTCGTGCGAACTTCCTCTCCATGTTCAATGAGGTTCAAAAAGGTAGTACTAGTGTTTGCCTTGTGTACCATACTTTGTAGTCTTGATTCTAGTGAATTTGTGTGCCCAAGCTTTCTCAAGCTACTCAGTGAAACACACAATTCTGAAGGCAACTCTCTCCTTAGAGAACAACAGAGCTAGAGAGCTCTATCTGTGTCAAGCACTTCCGCAGAAGCTCCCGTTATAGCAGTAAACTCTGCATGGTGGAGTGAGCGTGGACCGAACACGCGAACGATAGAGGTCGAATCTACTACGTTAGGTCTTGCAGAAGGTCTCGATTGTCGATACGACGGACGGCGAGTCAGACGTCCATGAGGTGGTCGACGATCTCGAGGCGTAGGGGGCTGCCTTGATAGCCCACTATATAGACCTCCCAGAGAAGGAGCTCAACTTCATACTGATGGGGTTACGAGCTCAATGGGAGATGGATCATCCGCGGGCGCGTGCAGTGGAAGCCTCCCGAGACAAGGAGAACGTGGAAGATTTGGCAGAATGCAGAGTGCAAGAGTCGCGCGGTAATCTACGAGAAGGAGAAACGCCGAATGGTGAAGGATCAAGCGTGGGCGAAGGAAGGGACCCTGCAAAGGAGTCAAGCTCGAAGAAGAATTGTGCAGCTGAAGAAGGCCGTTCTGGCGGTCGTGACGGCACAGACAACGCTGCCAACGGCTCTACTGCCTTTCTACCGACAGCCTCGAAGGATGGAGGGATTGCTCTTGAATTCGGCTACTTCAAGTTTTCGCCTGACAAAATCGTGGTGCCAAGGCTCCTTGAGGGACGGCACGACTTGGCGTCGTGGGTCGATTCCATAGAACCTCAGTTGTAGATTGCGCAACTGAGGCGATTTTTCGACGGGTCAATGAAATCCCCTCCTGTGTCAGATGCATCGCAATATGCGCAGTTCTGCTCTGCCCAGCTGCTGACATTCATGGTGATCTCGCGCTGCTGCTCGCATGCTGTGAAGATGGCGTTGAAGGCGAGTCGTCTGCAAGTGGATGGGGGCTACCAGGCATGGCATTTCATTATGAAGACTAACAAGGCTACTGACGATCTCTACATCGGTCAGTTGGAGCAGAGTCTGGCAAGTCTAGAGATGGCAGAGTACGAGATTGCTACCGCCTACTGCACCCGTGTGCAACAGTTGCTGGCTAATCTGCGGATGATCGGAGTATGGTACTTGACGGCTTCCTACGTGACGCACATCGTCAAGGGTGTGCCATCGCTGTACAGCTATCTACGGCGCATGATCAAGTTTCCGGATGTGCGGAAAGCCCTCGAAGAAAACACTCTGATGAGCTACATTGTTGAGGAAGAATCTACCCTTGCGATCGAGAAGTGCAAGGAGTCTCCTCTGCCACAAACCAACCGGGCGTTGACAGGGCAACCACCTCGGCAGCAGCAGCAGCAGCAGCAGAGGCGATAGGCTTCTTCTAGGAATGACTCCGCCGCGGAGCAGAAGGACGGCCGCAATGACAAGAAGAAATCGGCCAAGAAGAACAAGGATAGACCCTGCTTCGTTTACGGTGAAATCGGTCACTTCGTTGCTCAGTGCCCAGATCGCAAAGGCAAGAGGAACGATGATCATTCGCAGAAGCAAGAAAGTAATCCACCCTCTGGCACCCAGAGTGGTGGTTCTTCTGCGAGCTCTGGTTCTGCTGATCGAAAAGGACCCTCGAGTGCAATGGTTGAGCCGATCGTAGAACAGTAGAAGACGAACAATCTGCCCATCTCGTTGGATCCAGAGGATGGTAAAGACTTCCAGGCGATTGCAGCTGCTGTAGAAGCCAACCCTGTGGTCATTCTGCTGGATAGTGGATGTTCGAACCACCTCATGGGAGATGGCACGGCCTTCGTCGAAATGCGCAAGGACGGCGAAATCCAGCAAGTTCGCGGATTTAACGGCGCCATCCAAGCTGTTCGAGGACGAGGAACCATCGCTCTGCTAGGCGAGGCTGGGAAGAGGATTTTGGTCCCAGATGTACTCTACATCCTTGGAATCCAAGCCAACCTGCTTTCTGCCAGGCAGCTGAAGGACTGCGGAGTGACGCTGAAGGACACTGGCGAGGAAACTATCATGCTCTCTGCCGACGGCGTTCTGCTCGGGCGAGCTCGATACAAAGGCCGGGTTCTCAACACCAATCTGCAGCCATGGTCGTTGCAAAAGCCTGCGGCAGAAGCGATTGCTCTGCGCACATTGGCGACTGACACGTGCTCCTCTACGGATGTGTGGCATACTCGTCTGGCACATGCTTGTGTCGAGATGATTCGGCGGACTGCAGTGCATGGAGCAGTTACGGGCATGGACATTGAGAATATGCCAAGCACTTATCTGCCGTGTGTCTCTTGCGTTGGTGGCAAACTCACTCGGCATAGCATTCCGGTGGAGGGGAGCGACGAGAAGAAAGTGCTCGGAGTAGTGCACGTCGATCTCTGCGAGCCCTTCTGAGTTCCCACTAAGGATGGCAGCCGCTACTTTCTTCTGCTCAAAGACCGCAAGACACGCTACGTCTGGGTCTACCCGATCGCGCAGAAGAGTGACGCATTGCTTGTTTTTCAGAAATGGCTTCCCAGAGCAGAACCTCCTCTGGACCGGTTCCCCTAGTGACGCATCTGTGTTCCACGTCTGGGGCTGCCTCGCTCACGTTCGTGCCTCTGGCACGGACAAGCTAACTGCCTGCACCGTCCCATGTGTCTTCCTCGGTTTCCCGCTCGACTCGTCTGACTGGCAGTTCTACCACCCGCCTTCTCATCGTTTCTTTCAATCTCGCGACGTCAATTTTGACGAGTCCGTCTCCTTCTACCACCACTTTCCCCACTGTGGTCCCTCGGTCACTCCCCCCCGGTTCCTGGTTCCCCCCCCTCCCCCGGTCGCCCCTGCTCCACCCCCTCCCCACCCTGCCCCCTCTGGTGTGTCTCACGTCACCCCCCTCTCGTTGGGTGTCCCTGCCGAGGAGTCTGCTGACTCTCGTGGCTCGGCGGAGTCTAGTCCCCTGCCTGTCGCCGCCGTTACTGTCACAGCCGCAGCCGCCTCCGTCGCAGCCACCGTCGTCACCGCCGCTGGGGTTCGTGTGTTCTGGAGGTGCTGGGGAGTGAGCTGGAGCTGGTTTTGGAGCGGGCTCTGGGGGTACTTGCGTGGGGATTCTCGGAGGGAGCCGTGTTGTCACAGGAGGTTCTGGTGTTGGATTCGGGCAGCCGTCGCCGCCGGTGTCCGCTCTTCGCCTCCTCGGTCTTCCTTCCCCTGACCACCTGCCGGTGCCTTCCCCGTCTCCGTTGCCTCCTTCTCTGCTGGTCCATGGCCCAGTGTTTCCTCCCCCGGACTCCTCCCCGGCTCGTTTCCCTCCCCGTTCTCCTCCTGTGTCTCCTCCCCTCTCTCCTGACCCAACTGCTCCGGCGCACGTCTAGTCTCGTCGTCCATCTCGTGTTCGTCCTACCTCCCCAGTTCCACGTTCTCACCCTATGTTGCTGCGCTCTCACGCGTCTCGTGCTCCTCCTCTCCTCCCGACTCCTCCTCCGTCTTCGCTTGCTGTGGCCCCGCCTCCGTTCACGGACTTCCTCCGTGCTGCGCGTTCCCTTGTTCCTCGTATCCTTGCCTCTCTCGTCACTGACCCGTCCATTCCTGTCTCGAGTCTGTCGGCTCTTGTCGCGACTGTCACTGACCTCGTCGCTACCCGCCGCCTGGACTACGCTACCGCTCTGGTCTCTGACCCTGGTTGCCCTTCTACTGTTGGGGGTGTGGCTGCTCTTGGCAGTGACGTCCTAGAGGACAGGCAGTTCGAGCTCGCTGTCCTGTCTGAGGCCGCTCCCCATCTCTGTTCCATGCTACTAGTCCTTGAGGGTGATCCAGACGCCCTCGACATCCCGACCCCTCGCTCCTACGCTAAGGCCACCTCGGGACCCTGGGCCTCTCGGTGGATAGCTGCCATGGAGCAGGAGATGGCATCTTAGAGATCCACCGGTACCTTCGTCGACGCAGTTCCCCCACCTAGGGTGAACGTAGTCCATGGCCGGTGGCTCTTCAAGGTGAAGCGCCCTCCTGGAGAGCCGCATGTCTTCAAGGCGCGCTACGTCGCTCGAGGCTTCACTCAACATGAGGGGGTGGACTTCATTCAGACCTTCGCCCCGACCCCAAAGATGACCACTCTTCGGGCGCTGCTATACACTGCGGAAAGTATTGCCCTGATAAATTCCGGTTCTAGGTTCAAATAATGATTTGATTACATTTAACCGAGGTATCGCTGAATCTTCGAAGCTGTGTTGTAAGTACCGACTGCAAGTTGCATTGGGGTAACACCTTTGCATTATGAAGGGGTCGCTCTAATAGCGTGGACAAGATTTCAGTCGTGTGAGTGCATCCGGACAGTTTCGGCCAAGCAGCGGACTAGATCCGTTTTCCAGTACCGCATTCTCTCCATAGTTTCTCCCGCGACTTTCGATTAGTCCGGATAGAGTTTATACCCGAGGCTTTGACAAGGCCAATATGAGACCGATAGATGAGGCTCGTCGCACCCGGATCGTAACTCTATTGCGTAGGGGGTACAGCACGAGGCGAATCGCGAAGGAGGTTGGCGTAGGGAAAAGCACAGTACACGATGTTGCACTCAAGGCGATTTCAGAGACTAGTCGCGAGGATGTGTGTCCTTCAATGCCCACTGCTGGTCGTCCACGCGTAATCACGAATAGAATTCGTCGTGGGATCGTCAGGGCAATTACTAGCGGCGAGGCAAAAACCTCGAGGCATGCGGCCCAGATCTTCGAATCCCAGCACGGCATTACGGTGCATCCTAGGACGGTACGTAATGCGCTCAAATCCAGTGGCCTTGTCGCAGTCCAGCAGCCAAAGAAGCCGCGACTCTCCAGGAAAAATATCCACGATAGGCTGGAGTTCGCACGGGCCCATGCTGATTGGACCATAGAGGATTGGAGACGGGTGATCTGGTCGGATGAGACGAGGATCAGTAGGTTCTGCTCTGACGGCCGTACGTACGCCTGGGTTCGTGAAGGTACGACTCTCCAACACCACCGGATCAAGCAAACCGTCAAACACGGGGGCGGCGGCTTGATGATCTGGGGATGTATGACGTATGAGGGGGCGGGTTTCATGTGCAAAATCGATGGTCGGATGGACGGGCCGCTGTATCTGAGCATTTTGCAAGACGAGCTAAAGAATACCATCGACTTTTACATGCTAACCCCCTCGGATGTGATCTTTCAGCATGATAACGACCCCAAGCATAAGTCTCGTGTGGTGCAGCAGTGGCTTCAGGAGCAGGAGTTTGGGATCTTGGAGTGGCCGACAGGAAGTCCCGATTTGAACCCCATTCAGCATCTTTGGGCTCATCTTAAAAGGGAGCTAGCTAAGCATGAGACACCTCCCACTAGTATGGTGGACCTGTGGGAGCGTGTACAAGAGGAATGGGAGAAGATCCCATCAGAGGTGTGCTCCAATTTGATCAACAGCATGCCCAGGAGGGTGAATGCAGTGATTAAGGCTAAAGGGCGGTGGACCAGGTACTAGTTTAAGGGTTGTTTAAGTTGCTGCTTCCGCCTGGAACTAATTGTCCGGATGCACCGTGATCGGTTATGTCTGCTTTTTACTGTTAACGATAGTAGTTTCATCAAATGTGAAGCATTGTTTTGTGTCCCTAGATTGGCCTATATGTAATGGGTAAGGCCTCCAATTAAGGCTTAATGTACACATGCCCTTTAACGGCCGAAATTCTGAAAATTGCAAAACATGTGGACAATTCTTTCCGCCAGTGTATGTAGCAGCACAGCGTGACTACGAGCTGCACTCCCTCGACTACTATACAGCTTTTCTCCAGGGCAGTGTACACGAGCAGGTCTACCTGCGCCGCCCCCAGGGCTTCTCTGTTACCTTTCCCCCTCTGCACCGAGTGGCTCCTCCGGTGCCCCATCTACGGCTTGCGACACGCGCCCCATGAGTGGCACGACATGCTGCGTGCTACACTTGCTGACTTGCAGTTCTTCCCTTTGTCTGCAGACCCCTCGCTCTTCGTCCGCCCCGGCCTGACCCCGTTCTACATCCTTGTCTACGTAGACGACCTGGTTGCTACTGCAGACAGAGACGTGCTAGCCTCCGTAAAGGCCGAGCTGCTGAGGAGATACACCTGTACTGACCTCGGACAGTTGTGCCGCTAGCGTGGCTAGCAGATCTCCAGGGACAGAGCAGCGCGCACCATCACTCTGTCACTGTCACACTTGGTGCACCAGGTCCTTCAGAGGTTCGGCCTTCAGTTCTCTTCCGCACAGCCCACCCCTCTGCAAGTAGACCAAAGACTCTCTGCTCCAGTTCCGGAGGAGGCTGTAGAGCCTAGTGGTCCCTACGCAGAGCTGGTGGGCTGCCTCGTGTACGTGATGACTTGCACTCATCCAAATCTCGCATACCCTCTCAGCATCCTGACTCGCTTTGCGGCCCCCGGCAGACACCGACCACAGCACTGGTCGGCAGCTAAGAGGGTTTTGCGTTATCTTGCAAGTACATCGGTCATGGGGTTAGTGCTAGGAGGACGTAGACTAGTGGTCCTTACCGGGCACACAGACGCTTCTTGGGTAGACGACGCCGAGACTCTCAAGTCCTCACAGGGCTACTATTTTAGCCTTGGTGCAGGAGCTATCTCGTGGAGGTCCACCCGCTCCTCGTCTGTTGCCCAATCTAGCTATGAGGCTGAGATCTACACTGGTCCCATGGCGGCACAGGAGCTCCGCTCGCTGGCCTTCTTGCTCACCGACCTGGGTGAGCAGCCTAGCTCTGCCCCGGTTCTGTACGCTGACAACAGGGCCATGATCCTCTTGTGTCAGGAGCCACAACTTGAGGGCAGAGCGATGCACATCCAGCTGCAGTCCTTCCTCATGCGATAGCTGCAGTAGCGTTGCCAGGCCCGCGTAATACACTTGGCCTCTAGTGCCAACACAGCTGATATCTTTAGTAAGGTGCTGCGCCTAAAGATCATCAGCGGCACTGTGTACAGCTAGGTCTCGTTCTTGTAGCCTCTCACTTGCTAGGACCTTGATTGTGTACAGACCTTAATATATAATACACTGACTGGCCTTGTGGCCTCTTCCCAGTGGCTGGAGTAGTAGTGCCACCCTTGTCTTGCTCTTTCCTTGTCTGTACTCGTTTGACTTGTCTTTAGACCCCTGCCTCAGAGGTTGGACTAGTAGTGCCACCCTGAGCTGCTTCTCTCTCACCAAGCACTGGCCTAATCTAGTCTAGGGGGTGTGTCAAACATATCTCTGTATGTTGTTATAGACCATATAGGGTTGTGCCTTAGGGAGTACAACTTGTTAAATTATATATCGTATATAATTGTAGGCTTGGTAGGTGTTACTGGAACCTACTATAGAGGGTACAACTCCCTCCTTGTATCCTTCTCTCTTCTAATCTCATTCCTCTTCTCTCTCGATATTCTCCTAGCCTAAAACCTCATGCCATTCCATGGCTTCCCTAAACCCTGGGTCAAGCCCACAGTGCGTGAGCTGAGGCGCTAAAGTGTACATACCAAAAACAATCTCGTAAGTAGAAAATAAATGTCTATGGGTCTTAATAATTACCTCCCTTTAATATGTCCACCCAAACGAATTTCGGTGAATTCTCCAGAAGACCTAGGGTGATCATGCCGGGAGATTACGGTATATATAATTGTAGGCTTGGTAGGTGTTACTCGAACCTACTGTAGAGGGTATTGTTAAATCATATATTGTGTTATATAGTTGTTAGGCTTGTTATGTTACCGAACTCTACTGTAGAGGGTACAATCCCCTCCTTGTATCTCTCTCTCTTTCTAATCTACTCCCTTCTCTTTCGTCAACTTTCCTAGCCTAAAACCTCTCGCCATTTCTATGGCTTCCCTCCTACCTAGATCCTAGCTTACTTTAATATGGTATCAGAGTAGGCCCCTTTCGCTCGGGCCTTCTCCTCACACTTCCGCAGCGTACTCCCCCCCTCCGTCACGCCGCACTGGCCCCGTCACGCCGCGCTGGCCCCGTCATGCCGCGTTGGCCCCGTCACTCCACGCTGGCCCCGGCACGCCGCGCCGGCCCCTTCACTCCGCGCCGGCCCCGTCACTCCGCGCCGGCCCCGTCCCTTTGCGCTGGCCCCGTCACGCCGCGCTGGCCCCGTCACCCCGCGCTGGCCCCGTCACTCCGTGCTGGCCCCGTCACGCCGCGCTGGCCCCGTCACGCCGCGCTGTCCCCGTCACGCCGCGCTGGCCCCGTCACGCCCTGCTGGCCCCGTCCCTCCGCGCCGGCTCCGTCACGCCGCACCGGCCCCGTCACTCCGGGCCGGCCCCATCACGACGTCGTGCCGCCGTGCCGCTGGATCACCGTACCGCCATGCCGTTGCTTCCGCCGCGCATTTCTCTCGTCACTGCCTTCCTGCCGTGGCAGCGTCGATGGGCGGCAGCGGGCAGCACGCCGTCGTAACCGCCACCCACCCGCCCTCTCGCCAGTACGCGCCGCGCCACCCATGGCGCGTCGCTGAAGATTCGCCCCCCCCCCCCCTTCCCCTGCGTCTCCTCTTCCTCCTGCTGCAGCTGCTGTCTTCTACCCCGTCGTCGCCTCGCCGTACCATATCGCCGAGAGCCTTTAGCCATGGCCATTGCCCGCGCTGCCTCTCGCCGGGGGGTGTCACCATGCCAAGCCCGAGGGGTAGATACTAGGCTGATCTCGAGCACGGGGGTGTAAGGGGTTAGGGGGTGTGTGTTGGGTGGGCTTGTGACTACCAAGCCTAGGGGGTGTGTTCAATTATATATTGTGTTATATAATTGGTAGGCTTGGTAGGCTACCAAACTCTACTGTAGAGGGTACAATCCCCTCCTTGTATCCCTCTCTCTTTCTAATCTACTCCCTTCTCTCTCGTCAACTTTCCTAGCCTAAAACCTCTCGCCATTTCTATGGCTTCCCTCCTACCTAGATCCTAGCTTACTTTAACAGGTACAACTTGTCAACTTATATATATATTGTTATGTAGAAGTATTAGGCTAGATAGGGTATGTTCTTAGTGGGTACAACCCAAACAATATATCTCCCCTGTTCTTCCTTCTTCTATTCATTCTTTCTAGTCTTAACATGGTATCACGAGTAGGTAGGTCCACCCACCCGCTTCCGCCCCGTGCCGCCACCTACCGGACCCTCGCGCCCCTAGCTGACCTCGCGCGCCCCTACGGCCCCGTCGCGCCCCTACGGCCCCATCGCGCCCCTAGCAGGCCCCGTCGCGCCCCTACGGCCCCGTCGCGCCCCTACGGCCCCTCGCGCTCCTAGCCCGCCCCATCGCGCCCCTAGCTAGCCCCGTCGCACCCCTACGGCCCCATTGCACCCCTACGGCCCTGTCGCGCCCCGCCAGCCCCGTCGCGCCACTAGCCGGCCCCGTCGCACCCCTACCGGCCCGGTCGTGCTCCTACGGCCCTATCGCGCCCCTAGCCAGCCCCGTCACGCCCCTACCGGCCCCTTACGCCCCTAGCCGGCCCCGCGCGCCACTACGGCCCCTTGCGCCCTCTGCCGGCCCCGTCCCGCCCCTACCGGCCCCTCCTGCCCCTAGCCGGCCCCTCGCGCCCCTATGGCCCCCCGTGCTCCTACCGAACCCCCCGCGTCCCTAGCCGGCCCCACGCACCCGTGTCGTCCCCGCTCGCCCTAGCCAGCCCCTTGCGCCCTAGCCTGCCTCATCGCCTGTGCCGCCGAGGCGCCGTGTCCCCGAGCCACCGTGCTGCCGAGACGCCGTGCCGCCGAGCAGCCAAGCCGCCGTGCCGCCGTGTCCTCGAGCCGCCGAGCACCCGCGCCGCCAAGCCGCCGTGCTGCCGTGTCCCCGAGCCGCCGCGCCGCCGAGCCACTGAGCCGCCGAGTCGCTGCGCCGCTGAGCCGCTGTCACACTGTGCGATGGCGGACACCGTTCTTCGCTTGGATGCTGAGGGGCGCGCGATCGACTTTGCCGCTTGGCTCGTCGACCTCTGCTGGCACCTCACAGGTCAGCGCCAGGATGGGCACTCACTGGCTATGCATGTTGATGGTTTGCTTCCCCGCCCCCCTGCGCCTGATCCCCTCGCAGCTGACCCCACCACTGCTGAGAGCGAGGCTTTTGCTGCTGCTGCCCTTGCTCGAGCTGTTTAGGATTCTCACGACGCAGTAGCCCAGCTTGCTATTAGCCATGCCCTCCCCCTGTCTGAGCGTCCGCGCTTTACCACTGTTGCAAACACCAATGACTTTCTCGCTGCAGTAGTTGAGCTTTACTCCACTCTTGCTTCCGCCTCTGCTAGCCGGTTGATCCTACCCATGCTCTTCCCTGATCTTTCTGCTTTCCCCACGGTAGCTGACCTCGCTACTCACCTCCGCGCACTAGAGACCAGCTACCGCGCTGCTAGCTCTGCCCCCCAGCTTACTGCCTTCCCCCCACCTTTCTGCGCTACCCTGTACCTCATCGCCATGCACGTGCCTGACTGCTTAGCCACTGCCCGCGACCACTTCCTTAGTCAACACCCTGCCGACCTCACCCTGACCGCCTTTTTCACTTCCATGTCTGAGATAGAGACTCGCCAGCGCACTATCGCTCAGTCGAGCAGTATTGCGGCAGTCCCTAACTTTCAGGGTTGTGCCCCCTCCCAGTGCACGTACGCTGACGTCTCCGCCGCAGTTGCCATGATTGCGCCTGCACCTGAGACAGCAGCTGCGTACCCGCAGCAGCGCCAGCGCCGGGGCCGCCGTGGCCCCAAGGGAGGATGCGGAGGTGGCGCTAGTGGTGGTGGTGGCGGGGAAAGTGGTTTTGACGAGGGGGTTGGTGCTGGTGCCCAGGAGCAGCAGCAGTCGCCGAAGTCGCAGCCGCCGCAGCAGCCGCAACAGCAGCAGCCGTGGGCTCGTCTCCCACCCGGGTGGCCAGGAGCCCCTGGCGGTGATGGTCGTGGTGGTGGACCTCGTAGCTCAGCATCCACCGGCAGCTTCGGTGCTGTGAGCTGCCAGTGCCCGCTTCACACCGGGCCCTTGTGTCGCATGGTGTGCCGCCGCTCGCACCCCACCGCCCGCTGCTTCCACCGCCTCGACGACCTCTTCCGTCGCCGCTTTGATCCCGCCCCGGATCTCCCTGACTAGCCCAGCCAGCTGCGTCACGATGTGCCCGTGTTTGACTTAGACATGGATCATATTAGTTCTGCCTTGCATTCTTTGTATGCTGACGCTTTGAGTGTTTCCGGATCGTATTACTCTGTGTTCTTTAGCTTAGGCCTAGCACCAGTGTGTAGTCCAAACTCCCCTGCTACGTCAGGCATTGGACAACTTGCTTTGTCTAGCCTAGGCTCTACCCTTGCTCCTCCGTCGTCGGCCACTACGGTGTCGCTGTCCTTCACTCTAGACTCCGGTGCGTTAGCCTGTTTCTTCCGCGACCACGCTGCCCTCACGCCGCTTGCTGTGCCTGCCGCTGTTGCCCTTGCGGACCCCTCCTCTAGTCCTGTAGTTGCTCGCAGCTACACTACCCTTCCCTATCCGGCGGTTCCCTCGGGGTCCTTTACAGGCCTGCACATCCCTTCGTTCTCCAAGAACTTAGTTGGTGTCGGCTGTCGTCAGGACCTCGGTGTCACCACTACGTTCCCTGGTCACGAGCGGTACACAATCTGTTCCGGGGCCACCTCAGGTGCCCCCCTTGGAACGTTCCCCCGGGACCCTGTGTCTGGCCTGTTTAGGCTGGACACTGCTCCCCCCCCGTCGGGCGAGTCCTCCTCCGGTTCTGCGTCCACCCAGGTAGTTGCGGCCTACTTGTGTCGGTCGCTCACTCACCCGTCACTGTTGTGGCACCATCGCCTACATCACCCCGCGCTCCCCCGCCTACGTCACATGTCTCAGCACGGTCTAGTCCTCTGCCTCCCTGCGTCGCTCCCTGCTCTCCCTCCCTCGCCTGCGCCGGCGTGCACGCCCTGCGTCGAGGGCCGGCTGCGCCATGCTCCTCACTCCTCCTCACTTCGCCCTACCACTGCACCCCTTCAGACCTTGCACTTGGACGTCTGGGGCCTTGCCCGTGTCCCTGGACCGCGTCGCGAGCGCTACTTTCCGGTGCTCGTTGACGACTTCACGCACCACACCACGGTGTTTCCCCAGGAGCGGAAGGCCGACGTGCCTGACGTTCTTATCCCGTGGCTTGTCGCTGCGCGCCTCCACTGCGGTCTCCCTGTGCTGTGTCTCCACTCCGACCGTGGCGGCGAGTTCGCCCCTGGTCGGCTGGGTCAGTTCTGTCGTGCGGAGGGTATCACCCAGACGTACACCCTACCGGACTCCCCGCAGCAGAATGGGGTCGCTGAGCAACGCATCCGTTTGGTCATGGAGGTGACTTGTACCTCCATGATCCATGCCGGTGCACCCCATTTTCTGTGGCCGTTCGTCGTTCGCTACGCCGCTCACCAGCTTAACCTATGGCCTCGCTCTCAGCGGCCGCAGGTTTCGCCGACCCTTCTTTGGACCGGGTTCCCTGGTGACGCGTCTCCGTTCCACGTCTGGGGCTGCCTCGCTCACGTTCGTACCTCCGGCACGGACAAGCTCACTGCCCGCACCGTCCCCTGTGTCTTCCTCGGTTTCCCCCTTGACTCGTCTAACTGGCACTTCTACCACCCGTCGTCTCACCGCTTCCTTCACTCCCGTGACATCACTTTCGACGAGTCTGTCTCCTTTTTCCACCGCTTTCCTCACCGAGGTCTCCCGGTTTCCCCCTTCCTGTTTCTGGTTCCCACTCCCCCGGACGCCCCTGCTCCCCTCCCTCCCCGTCCTGCTCCGGCAGGTGTGTCTCACATCACTCCCCTCCCGTCGGTTGTCCCGATCGAGGAGTCGGCTGACTCTGTGGCCCCGCGGCGCAGTCTGCGCCACCTGACCCTCCCCCGGTGTCTCCTCCTCCCTCGTCGCAGTCGCCGCCGGAGCCGCCGCCGTCACCGCCGCCGCACCTGCAGCCGTGGTCGTAGCCGCAGCCCTTCGTGGAATCTGGGGGTGCTGGAGTTGGAGAGGGTGCTAGTCCTGGGGCTCCTGTCGTGGCTTGTCCCGGCGGGCTCGGGGGTGGCACCAGTGCTGGAGACGTTTCTCGTTCTGGGGGTGCTGGCGTGGAGTGTACCGGAGGTAGCAGTGGTGCAGCTGGTGGTCCAGGAGTCGGTGTTCAACAGCAGCAGCAGCAGTCGCCGCCGGTGTCCGCCCTTCGCCTGCTCGGCCTTCCCTCCCCTGCCCGCTCGCCTACGCCTCCCTTACCGTCTCCCCCTCTTCCTATTCACGGTCCTGTGTTTCCTCCGCCGGTCTCGTCCTCGGCTCGTTTCCCCTCTCGTTCCCCTCCTGTTACTCCTCCTCTTTCTGCTGACCCGACGCCTCCGTCTCACGTCTGGTCTTGCCGTCCGTCCCTCTTGTGCTCGTCCTGTCTCTCCTTTTCAACGTTCTCACCCTATGTTGCTTCGTTCCCACGCGTCTCGTCCTCCCCGTTTGCCTTCGCCTCCTCCTTCGTCGCTCACTGTCGCGCCTCCCCCTCTATCTGACTACCTTCGTGCTGCTCGTCCTCTTGTTCCTCGGGTCCTTGCCTCCCTCGTTACCGACCCGTCTGTTCTTGTCTCTAGTCTTGATGCTCTTGTAGCTGCTGTCGCTGACTTTGCCTCTACTCGCCGCCTTGACTTCGCTACCGCTTTGGTTTTTGACCATGTCTGTCCTCTGTCTGTCGGGGGTGCTCCTACCCTCGGCAGTGACATCTTGGAGGACCGGCAGTACAAGCTTGCTTTCCTCGATAGGTGCCCCGTGAGTGGCACGACACGCTGCGTGCCACGCTAGCTGACCTGCATTTCTTTCCGTCCTCTGCTGACCCTTCGCTCCTCGTTCGTGCTGGCCAGACTCCGTTCTACATCCTGGTCCATGTAGACGACCAGGTCTTTGCTACAGAAGACAAAGACGCACTGGCCTCCGTAAAGGCTGTGCTGTTGAGGCGATACACCTGCAGTGACCTGGGAGAGCTGCGCCGCTACCTTGGCCTGCAGATCTCCAAAGACAGAGTAGCACGCACCATCACTCTTACACAGTCACACTTGGTGCGCCAGGTCCTTCAGAGGTTCGGTCTTCAGTTCTCCTCCGCTCAGCCCACACCTCTGCCGGTAGACCACAGGCTCTCAACTCCAGTTCTCGGGGAGTCAGCAAAGCCCAGTGGTCCTTACGCAGAGCTGGTGGGTTGCCTTATGTACCTGATGACTTGCACTCGCCCAGATCTCGCATACCCTCTCAACATCCTGGCCCACTTTGTGGCCACAGGCAGACACCGACCACAGCACTGGTCAGTAGCATGCAGTAATCGAACTTTGCTTTCGCTAGTTTCTTCGTCAGGTAGTCTGCAGCCATTTCTGTCGTGGGGCAGTAACTGAGTTGAAGTCTCCCCTTCGCGATTTCATCTTTGACGAAGAAATAGCGCAGGGCGATGTGCTTGGTTCGGTTGGCGAAGCCGTCCTTGTTCGCGATTTTGATTGCAGATTGGTTGTCGCAGAGGAGTGAGAAGACGGGCAGGGTCGCAATCTTTGCTTCCTCGAGTAACTCTCGCAGGTAAAGTCCTTCCTTCATCGCAGTGCAGAGGGCGATATATTCTGCTTCAGTCGAAGATAATGCGATTAGTTCCTGTTTCCTCGACTGCTAGGAGATAGTCCCGATAGGCTCTAGTCGGTAGATGTAGCCCGTCCTTGAGCGTCGATTTTCCCTGTCTCCCGCGTGGTCGGCGTCAACGTATCCGAGTAGTTGTACGGACGATGTCGTTACTTTACTGTAGGTAAGTCCGGTCGTCGGGATAGAGACGAAGTAGAGTAGTGCCCGATTTAGTTCCTCGAGATCTTCTTGTTCCAGCTGCTTCAGATGTGTCGCCAGTTGGCTCGCGCTGAAGGATAGGTCAGTTCGGCAGGTTACTGCTGCGAATAGTAAGCAGCCGAGCTTCTGCTGATACTCCTGGATTTGCTTCGCGGGGAGTTTTGCGGAGGTGTCATTGTTGTTCCCGTAGCGGTAGGGAGTTGTGACTGTAGTCGGTGTTAGTCCGAATTTCTTAGCGACAACACCTGCGTAATTTCCAGCATATAGATAGAACGCCGAGTTGTCTTCGACGACGTTCAGACCCAGGTACTGGGTCATGGTGTTAGACACCGTGAGTGTCAAGTCACTTTTCAGCTCCCCTTCGAACCAGATGGTGATGTCGGTAGTGGAGCCGATGTAGAGCAGGTCGTCGACGTAGACGATGAGTAGGATAAAGTCCCTTTCCTTTTGTAGTCGGTACATGCCTTGGTCGTGCGGCAGCTGTAGGAATCCGATTCTGATGAGGCGACCGTGAAGATGCTGCTGCCAAAGCCGCGGGGCTTGCTTGATCACGTATATGGATTTTATCAGCTGGCATATTTTTGTGGGGTCGTCGATGAATCCGTGGGGCTGCTCGACGAAGATCTTGGCGTCCACAGGTGCGTACAGGAAGGCATTTGCGACGTCGATCTGGCGCACTGGTAGTTTCTTCGTGGCCGCGACGGCGAGTAGAATGCGCAAGGAGGTGCGACGGGAGACTGGGGCGAATGTTTCTGTGTAGTCGGTTCCGTATCGTTGATTGAATCCTCGTACGACCCAGCGAGCTTTGAATCGTTCGATGGAGCCGTCCCCATTAGTCTTGATGCGGTACACCCACTTTCCCGAGAGTACGTTCTTCCCGTTGATGTTCGTTGCAGGTACCAGCTTCCATGTATTTCGGTCTTGCAGAGCTTTCAGTTCCTTTTCCATTGCCTCCTTCCATTTCGCCTTATGTTCCCCCCCCAGAGCCTGCGACAGAGTTGTTAGGATTAAGGACGGAGTCTAGGTGAACTTAGGAGCTAGAATTACTCAAAATATAAATCCGAAATTCTGGACAGAAAAGGCGTCTTCACAAGAAACGACGTCGACAAAAAACTAGCCGTTGGAATGTCGCGAAACTTGGATATGTTGTAGCTCTTAATCTCAGCTACCGTTCCCAATCTGAATCATGTTGATTGATGAAGTATTCGCGACGCTATGGCTTTCGACGCACTAGGGGGTAAGCTGTAGGAGGAGAACTTAACTCAATCTCAAGAGTTCAATCAAAGTTCAAGAATCTCACAAGGAATTAGAGGAGCAAGAGAAAGGTTGGGATAGAAAGAGAGGGACGAGAGGGAAGGTCCCAAGAGAGTCCCCAACCAAGGAAACCCCATAAGCACAAAGATTCCCTCCCTATAGGAACCCCAATTTTGACATTTGTCCCTTCCCAACCAATCCATCCAAGTTGGCCACCCTTGCCAACCTAGCTTGGTTGTTCCCAACCAATTTGCAGCTGTTACAGTAGAGTGACAAATTTCCCCAACCCCCAAAGGTCCCAACTCCATATAAAGTCACCCCACAACTTCACTTTGTAACCGCCGCAATTGTAACGCAAGCTCATGAACTTTGAATCTTCATAGCTTTCGCGTTCTTGCTCCGATTGAAGCGATTCTTGTTGCCTCAGAAAGATCTTCTCAAGATCTATCATCACAAATACCTGCTCAGACAGAATAACACAAAACACATTCCCAAACTCCAGAACACACCACACACAAATTCTTTCACACACAGTCAAACCATACATGCGAATTGAAACAAGGGATGGGAGGCAGACAGAATGTGATAGCATATGATGACATCACACAACAATCTCCCCCTCTGGCTGCCAACCATCATCCACCATACCAACATCTCAAGCATGCATACTCAATGCACACTCATCCCAGCAAGCTTCATGCCCTTCCAATGATCCGCCTCCGCCAGACGCTTAGTGAAAATATCTGCTGCCTGCTGATGGGTCTTCACTATCTCCAGCCGCACCTCCTTATCAAGGAGTCTCCTCACCCAATGCCACTTAGGCCTTATGTGTTTTGTCAGCCCATGCAGACAAGCATTCTTGGCGAGCTTCACAGCGGACTCATTGTCACAAAACACAACTGTCGGCTCCTCCTGACCAACTCCCAACTCCTCCAACAAACGCCTTAGCCACACTACTTCCTTGGCCCCATGGTGTAAGGCCATGTACTCAGTCTCACATGAGGACAATCCCACCTCATTCTGCTTCTTGTTGCGCCAGCTCATAGCACCACCTCCTAGCAAGCACACATAACCCCCAATGCTGGTGCCATCCGCTTTCACTGAGTTGAAGCTAGCGTCAGTATAGCAACTCAAGAGCATCTCTCCACTCTTCACATCTGCAGCACCTCTCTGCAACCGCTGCCTCACTCCACTGTACTCCAATCCCACTGATGCCGTAGCACTCACATAGCGGACCAACCTCTTGGCCGCTTCCAGCTGCTCATGACTAGGGCGTGAGACCACACTAGCCAACCGTGATGTAGAAAATGCAATGTCAGGCCGTGTATGATTTGCAGCATAATTCAGCGACCCAACCATCGAATGAAACAGCTTCCTGTCACTCTCACCCACTACCTCCTCATCAGCACATGGCTCCACAGTAAACCCTGAAGGTAGTGGTGTTGCTGGCTTTCCCCCATCTTGCAGCCCATACTTCTCAGCCAGCCCCTCACAGTACTTCCTCTGGTGCAACCTCAGCACACCCTTTTCCACATCTCTCTCCACGTGCATCCCCAAGTAGTACTTTACCTCACCCATCTTGGAGCACTTGAACTGCATCTCCAGCATCTGCTCTGCGCTGTCCAGCAAAGCAGTGGATGCAGAAAAGAGAAGGATATCATCCACATACACCAAGAGCATGAGGATTTCATCCTTCTCCTGCAGCAGGAACAGGCTGGGGTCACACTCACTCTTCTTGAAACCCCCAGCCAACAGCGCCTCCTCCAACTTGTGATACCATGCACGAGGCGCCTGCTTAAGGCCATAGATGGCCTTCTTCAGCCTGCAGACCCTGCCGCTCCCGTCATCCAGCCCCTCTGGCTGCTTCATGTACACCTCCTCCATAATGATCCCATTCAGAAAGGCAGTCACAATATCCATCTGCCGAATCTTCCATCCCAGGAGTGCAGCTATCGCCAACAGCACCCTCAGTGTTGTTCCTTTCCCCACAGGAGCAAACACCTCATCATAGTCCTTCCCCTTTGTCTGCTGAAACCCCCGTGCCACAAGCCTAGACTTGTAGCGGGTCAGCTCCCCTTCAGGTCCATACTTGTGCCTGTAGATCATCTTGGAAGTGATTGCCTTCTTTCCATGAGGCAAGTCACACAGGTCCCATGTCTCGTTCTCAATTAGGGACCCGAACTCCTCATCCTCACTCGCCTTCCACTTCTCCCCATTTGGTCCATTCAAAGCCTCCTCTCGAGTCTTAGGCTCAGGGATTGGTGCCCAGTAGCAGTGAGCGATCTCATCTTCCTCAATCTGCTCAACCACACTCCCAGCCTGCACCACATTCGGCTTGCCTCTTCCCCCATAGGTCAGCCTCACTGGAGGGCGCACATCCCTCCTAGGACGCTCAGGCGGGTGTGGAACTCGAGGTGGAGACTCATGCTGCTGCTGCTGCTCTACTTCAGCTGCTCCCCCTTCCTCAGTCACCCCAGACATCTCCTCCTCTGACACTGCAACCTCCACCTGTCTTGAAGGCTGCTGCACCTCATCTGCCTCCACAATGAGCGGTGTAGATGGAAGCTTCTGTTGCTGCTGCTTCCATTCCTTGTAGTACAGGGACTCAAGAAACTTCACATCCCTTGACACTGTCAACTTCTGGGTGGTCAAGTCCCATAGCAGCCACCCCTTGTAATCCTTTGCAATCCCCAAGTGCACACCCCATCTTCCAGAAGCCTCCAACTTCCCCCTTTTCTCCTTAGGCACATGAAACACCACCATGCACCCAAATGCCCTCAGCATGTTCACAGCTGGAGCACTCCCATACCACTTGACATACGGGATCCACTCCTTATCTCCAACTGTAGCCAGCACCCTGTTCTTCACAAGGGCGACCTGCCTCAGTGCAGACACCCAAAACGGATCAGGCAGCCCTGCACGCCCAAGGAGAGTGCGTGCCCCCTCCTGCAGGGTCCTGTTGAACCTCTCAGCCACGCCATTCTGCTGCGGGTTGTAGGGCACTGTCAGTTGATGTTGGATCCCCTTCCTCTTCAACTCCCCCTCAAAATCAGCTCCAATGAACTCCCCACCATTGTCACTACGGATCACCTTCACCTTGTGTCCGCATTCCCTCTGAGCTCTAGGCATCCACTCCTTAAGGACAGCCGCTGCCACCTCCCCCTTGCTCTTCAAAGGGTAAACCCACACTGCCCGAGTGTGGTCATCTACAATTGTCAAGAAATAGCGGCTGCCTGAGAGGGAAGGGGCTCTTGTGGGCCCCACCACATCTATGTGCACAAGTGCAAGTGGGGTCTTGGCTGGTCCTGTAGTGCTGTTGAAGGGGAACTTGGAGAACTTGGTCTCCAAGCATGTAGGGCAGCTCCCAATCTCCTTCACTCCCCCTTTCACCTCCAAGCCCTTCAGGCTCCCATCCTTCACCAACTTCTGTAGCATAGGGAAGTTCACATGACACAGCCTCTCATGCCATGTCTCCCAATCGGCCTCTCCACTCCTTGATGAAGCCTTAGCCCATGCCGCACTCGCATCCACACCAGCAAGCACCTCACCATGTGTCTGCTGCTGCTGCACTTTCTTGACTGCTTCCAGGACCCCATCAGTTGGTGCAGTTGCATCTCCTCCTGCTGTTGCCTTTGCCGCTGCTGCCGTTGCTGCTGTTGGAGTCTTCCCATTCCATGGGATGATGGGCAGCTGCCACAGGTCCTTGATGCAGCTGGTCTCCTCTTCCAGACTCCACAGCACCTTCTTCCCAAGCTTAGCACGGCAGCTGGTTGGTCCAAAGGTCACTTCGGCCTTGCTCTTCTGCAGTCGTCGCACAGAGAGAAGGTTAGCAGACAAGCCTTCAACCAGCAGAACATTCCCAAGCCCCACAAGCTCCCCATTAGCTCCCTTAACCTTGGCATTTCCAACACCAATGACAGGGAGCAAAGCACCTGACGCTGCTGCCACATACTTGATCTTCCCAGGGGGTTTTACCTCATCAAGCAAATCTGCCCGTGGGGTCATGTGACTGGTGCAACCCGAATCAATCACCCAGTGCGTGAGAGGGTGCATCACAACCTTGGAGAACTGTGTACGCCAGCAGTGACTGATACGTGAAGATTTCTTGCTCTTTTGCAGTGCCATTGCTTGGAAATGGCTGGGACCCGTTGAAGTATCCCAAGAGGTGCGCAGCCTCCATCAGCAGCTCGAACTCAAAGCTCCAGGTAAAGAAGTCGTGTCCGTTGAACGGTGAGGATGTCTGCAGTTTGATAATGTGTGAAAACTGCGCCTGGAGACTCAGTATCTCGTTTGGTGTCTGTTGTGATGCAGCTGCTGTTGGTTGGGCACGGGGCGGCATGAACTCAAACGTCCCCGGTGAAGAGTGATAAGGCGCAAAGGTAGGCGCTTGATTGTGTCGCCCGAACAATGAGTTGTGGAGGCTCATCGGCGCTAATCTCATGTTTCCTCCGTTGCTCTGTCTTGAATGCGCAGGTGTCCTTATCTGCTGCTGCTGGTCGAAGTGTGACATGAAGCTGAAGAACCTTTCCATAAGGTTCGGGTCGATGCTTGAAGAGGGTGATGGGGTCACCATTTCAGGTGCTCTTCCTGTTGTTTCTTGAGCAGCGCCGGTCTCGGATTGCAGTCCTGAAGTGTGTAATCCAGAGTTGCCGGGTTGGGTGTCTTGGGCGCTGGGTGAGCCCGTAGAGGTCTTCTTGCCCTTGTTGTCCATGACTTGTAATTAATGAAGCTTATTGAAGTTGTTGAATGTAGATAGAGCGTAGTTGTTGGGAGTTTGGTCTCTGACCAGCTCTGATACCATGTTGGGCTGAGAAAAAGCCCTTAGGATCTTTCCAGAGACTAAGTTCCAGTTGTAAAAAGGAGACTTGAGTAGTGCAACGGAAGTTGAGTAGTTGAACTCTTGTACTAGTGTGTGAGAACAAGTGATTGATTAAAAGAACAAGCATACAGCAATATATAGAAAGTAGGAAAGTAAAGCAGTTGTAGAATACAGTTCAAAGGGCAGTTATCGAGTCGCACAGCGACTCGATTGTCGCTTCGGTTACCATTCTTGCAGTTGTAACGGTCAGTCGCAACCTCCGGTTGCAACCCTTCGAGTCCTT